>ML291110.1:18623-30269 GCA_005239495.1 Nicotiana undulata | reverse complement strand
TACAGAATTCAAGCTAACTCTAACTTGATCAGTTTGTACCTATTACAATTGCTTCTATGAAAGCTGATAAGATACAATATTTAAACTCCTACTACAATCAACTAGACTCAATATACAAACGATGGAACTGTTTCTTCTAGTTGAACTGTAGCCTTTTATTCGCACAACAATTCTGCTTGCAAAACCTCTGAGACTTTTGCTTCTGAACTTGATTCACTTTTGCACTTGTGCGTCACCTCTTTCAGCAGTAATACACTGATTATTTATAGAGTTTGATTGTAACTCAACTTCCTTCCTCTATTTATGCCCTAGCTGAAAGCAACTTCTATCTTCTCTTATCAATTTGCAACCTTTTCGTATTAGGAGACATTCTCTTAGTTCTTTGATACTTAGCAATCACTGATATCTCCTAGACTTGTACGATTTGTGATCCAACTGCTTCATTCAGAAGTATATGCTATGATGGGCCTGGTTCAACTGGACGCCTTTTGTCAATCTTCAAAACCCATTCAGTGACATGGGCCAACAAGTATAACTAGTCGAAATAAATATTATATGCATCAAGTGTTATATAATTATTATGTTGTGCTTGAGTAATTAAATAACAATTTTATTACTATGAATTACATTAGCATTTTTGTATGAGAATCTAGAGTCATATTAGGTAACGAAGCATGCATATGCATGGAATTACCTTTTCAATTTTTTCTTGCATTTAAACTAATTGTGTAATTGTTTATGTTTACTTTGTGCATTAATTTTTATTACTTGTTCAATTCTATGAATTACAACGTGTTGTTGGTTAGGAAGAATATGAAAAGTGATAGTGAATCATAAATCTGATTACTAGCTTGTTACAGTTGGAAACAATATCAAAACGTCATAAAGAAGAAAGTGATAATAAAATTGGGTTCCTATTGTGGTTTAAGAAATTCAATTTCTAAAAATATTAGGGTAAATATTCGTTACATGATGATCTTAGAATATAATAAGTATAATTTATTTGTATGAAATTGATTTGTTCTATACAATTTATTAGGTTGCATGAACTATGTGAGAGATTGCTTTCCGGTTCCAAGACGGTGAATATTTTATCAAAGCCACCAATTTATTATTTTCCCAAAATTCAATTTTCCTAAAAATAAAAGGGGACCTTGGAGCGAGGTAAAATTATGTCCGTGCGAACTATATGTCACGTGGCGACAAACTACTTTAAAAGTGTGGGCCAAATTAACCCAACCCGCTACTTCGATAAAGTTAGACTAAAATGTTTTCAGTGATTCAGTCCGTTTAAAATTGATGTTTTTCAGCGAAGACCTTATCAGCCCACTGGCCTCATGGAGTTGTGGCCCGTGAGGCCTAACGTTTAAAAACCTTCGTTTCTGTTTGTGGTTAGTGAAGATTAAGTAATAAGTAGATTTTTGTAAACTAACCACACCCAAGTTTATTCATCCACTTTTTCTTTGAGAGGTTCAAAGACTAAATCAAACTTATAAACATGATATTTTGAAGTTAACAAAAAAAAAAAAAAAAATAGTCCGGTGAACAAAGCGTCCATGAAAGGGCTGAATAATAAAATTGTGTGCTACATATTGTGGGTGGAAAAGTTGGAATGGACCATGTGATACTTGTGGACCTTGTAGTTTGTTTGGCAACATCCTTTGGTTTGACTAATGGCGTCCTACACTATTTCAGAGAAGTGTGCAAAGCACCAGGCCCATGAGAGTAACTAGCCAACTTGATTCATGGGCCAATAAATGGTGGCTGGCACGTCGAATACATCTCAAACTAACAGGTTTAAAACAAACGCATCTTCGAGAGGAAAACCAAGTGGCAGACGAAGCTGACCACAAAGCTTTTCACTTTACAAGTCTTTCACATAAAAGTTTGATTCTCACTAGCTATTTCTTTTCTCTTCCTTTTTCCTTTCCATGTGTAATAGAATAAATAAATAAATAATTAAAATCAGGGGATAATGGAGATGGAGATGGCACTGAAAATCACACTCAGTGTTTACATAAGATTAATATGACATATATCTTCTAGATATATTTTTATGATCATTTAATTATTAATTAATCTTCATCTGAATTTATTAATTAACTATGTGTCACAAAGTAATATGATTTGATATAAATATTAAGTGTGGGTGAATTTATATTTTTTGAAATGACACCCCACCAAGAGACATCATTCCATATCAAATTAAATTATTTGCATTGAGAAATCATTTAATATTTGGTGTATTATGTAGAGAATGAAAGAAATATTTGAAATTAGGTTGGGACATTAAAAAATCATATATGTAGACAAAATTAGGAACATGATTATCCATGGACCTAACCTTACACTTGAGCATGGAGGCTAGGCATTATTATTTCTTTGGGTGATATAAAGTTTGTTCTAGAAAAGCATGGGACTCAGCATTCCCCAGCCACAACCATAGATGCGTGGGTCATGCTTTCTATATGTTATCCTTGTTTTAGATTTAGCTGAATTTCCCTCACTACCTCCTCCATATCTCTCCTTATATATATCGGATAAAAATCAGTAGCGAAGGTAAAAAATTCAATAAGGGTGTTCAAAATCAAACATTATTTATTAGTGGGCTATACAAAAATATTCAAAATCTATTATTTTTTAATTTATAAATAACAACAATAATATTTTATCATGTACACCGTATAATTTTTCGGCAAAGGATATTCAGTCCTTCGCCCCTGATAAAAATATAACCTTAATTAATATGCACATAAGTCTCAATCTATGGATCAATTTATATGAAGCATGTGATAGCAGCAAGCCGCACTTCCTTTTTTTACACTTGGTCTTCTCTTTGTACACGTGTATCGAATAAGTTAAACTGTGATTGTAAAAGAGTTAATAATATTTCAGCAGAAAAAAATAATAACTCACATATGAAATCTTGTTCAGTCAAATAAGTTTATGGATTGAGTACATAGTAAGTAGTAACAGATCCTGGTATACTGATAGTATCATTCCTTTGCTATATTGGCTTGACAAACAAAATATTTGTAAATGCTAAATCAATATTCTAAAAAACCAACGGTTGAGTATTAAATGGCGATGTGGTAATTTCTCCCACGTTAATGTGGTGGTATAACAAAGCATCTACTCGTCAATTCATCAAAAGTTTATGATGTTCATTAACGTTTTATGAGTAAAAAATAACTTTTATGGACGTTTTAGAAATACTCTACGACAATATTATTCTGTTTGGACCCAAAAGTTACATCATTGTCACTATGCTGGGCCATGCCCATAACTCATCCTTGTCCGTCGAACAAAAGCAGGCAAACAAACCTATTTATGATGCCATTTGGATTCGGTTTTCGTCTATTTTCCTTTTGAGAAGTTTCCCAGTTGGTTAGGAGGGTGTTGTCCACACGAGTGACGCGGGTTCGATTCCCCTCAATGTCTTCTGGGTCTGAGTCTGTCGTACAGGTTTGTCTAGTACAGTTTTACACAGTGAAGGGTTTACCCAGTGCTCACCCGAAGGGCAGAGTGCGGGTTTTCCTAGGGTTCCAAAAAAAAAAAAAAATTACGTTGCACAAAATATATTTGGGGAAAAAGTTATTTGTTTGGATTAATGTTTCAGAAAATTATACTGTTCTTTATTCTCTATAGTTCCATAACATTTTGGATAGATTTCCGAAAACGAAAGTTGCTAAGCATTCGATTTACAGCACAGACTCGGTTAATTTCAGCAGAGCTTTCACAAAGAATTTTTCAATCCAACCAGGTTATGTTCTGCAGTTATTCACGTTGACTATCTCTTTTTTTACACATGAGAGATTTACTTTTGTATATAAAATATCTAATTAATAGAATATTTTCTTAATTTCAACATTGTAAATGACCATGAAAGCCAATTTTCCCGTAGAGAGATGTGATTAAACGGAAGGAAAAATAAGAGTCATTTGAATATGGTAGACATGTACCGATGTACGTATAGAAGTGATAAATGAAAGACAAAAGAAAAGAAAAAAATTCAGGTCAAGAAAAGTGCTAGCGAACACTTATTCAAAAATTGCCCAAAATACGGCAAAAAATATAACCAAAGTTTAAAACATCAAAAAATTATACTATAAATATGTAATAAATTGTTATCTTTCTAATTGACGGTCTAAACTAAAAAAAGTATTTCATAAAGCATATTAATTTTCTGCAAGTAGCACCTCACTAGAATGGTTCCATGAATCTTCATTCATGGGTTCCATAGGCAATGTTTCATCTTTTAATAAAATAAGTATAGAATTTGCTTCTACGACACCCAATAACAGTATCCCAATTTTTATAAATTCAATTAATACGTAGAAGAACTTAAAGTTCTATTCGCTAGCAATATGAAAAATATATATACACAATCACGTCAGACTACAGTTAACTATTAGACTACAGTTCACTAGCATTAGGAATGTGTTTGAGCAATTATAGCTTGTCAAATTACATTAAACATGTAACATTATTTGTAAATAGTAATATACGGCGCAAATATCTCCAACGATCATTTGAACACCTCAACTGCGGACTTTTTCATTTAAATATTTCACGTGACTAAAAAGTAAATTCAATAAACATCCGACCTAATCAGCCCCCGTCACATCTAACACACATCCGGATTCGCGCGTGTATAAGTCATCCCAACGATAATAAACGGATTTTTTGTGAAATTTCAAGAAAAACCCTTGATGAACTCCCTAGTTTAAATTCTCAAACCCCCTAAAAATTTGTTTCACTTATCTCACTCCTCTCTAGCCGTGTCTATCTTCTTCCTCCCTTTGAAGTAAATTTCTTTTCTTCTCCCTCTCCACTTCTTCTATTTCGATGGAGCCCGTCGTTAATTGCAAATGTGGCCAAATTGCTCTTTTCAAACTTTTGTGGCCACCATTTAATCCGGGTAGAAGATTCTATGGTTGTATATTTGGGAAAGTTGTCGATGATGGATGCGATTTTTCCTTGGTATGATGTTGAATTGTCGGAACACTATACCAAAGTAATGTATGGATTTTTAAAGGAGGTAAAAAATCATGAAGAAGAAAAGTCGAAGATGATGAAAAAATCGAGGATATTGGTGTCACATATTTGCACCCTTCTTTGATAGTTTTTCCCACTTCATTAGTTCATTCTTGTCCTTTCTTCTGAATTTTTTAGCCTGTCGGGCATTGATTTAACTTCAAGAGGCTCAATTGATGGATTGGTAGACTCAACAACATTTTCATGATTGGAATTGGCTGAATATAGTACCGGTAAACAGCCAGGAAAGTGTCTTTCCTATACCAGTGCAGCATAGTCTTCTAGCTCATTCCCAATATTATAAAAGGCACATATTGCATGTTGACATGGTATACCTCTTATCTGCCATAATCTGCAGCTGCATTCTCTTTTTTGTAAATCAAAAATGTGTCTATACATGCCTTCGTGCACTTCATCTAGTGTGAGCATTCTAGTAAACTTTCAACTTTCTTCCTACTTTCTTGTTTTCCTCTAAAAGCAGTCTTGCCATAGGTGTTATGTCAGAAGCCCATGTTTCAACAAACATGAGCATATCGACTTGCATACTCATCATTTTGTGCCTAATTTCTTCAAGCATGGTTATGACAGATTTACGCCTAGGACTTAATATCCAGGAATTAAATTTTTCACACATGTTGTATTCTACAACATCACATCTAACATTCTCAATAAAATATGTCATACACCAGTATTCTTTAACATAGAACAGTAAGCTTTCACAAATATCATTTCCTAATTCAATCAATTACTTCATTTTCTCTCTTAACTTTACCTAAAAGAAGTCTTAGCACAACTCCAAAATTGCCTTCCTCTCTCCTCTCCTCTCCTCTCCCCTCCATGATTTATGTAAGTTTGCCCAAATATGTCTTGCACACATTCTTCTTTCAGCGACAAGTAGCAAATCAGCAACAACATATGACAATCCCTAATAACAACAGCAGCAACAGGTAGCAATAGTAAGATACAATAGCAACAACAGGTAGCAATAATAATGTTAACTTAACAAAGCAAATAACAACTAAATAAATGAATTGCAGTACCTTTTGAATGTCATACATGACTGTTAAATCTTCACTATTTCTTAATTCTAAGTCCGTTCTTAGATAGTTGATGAACTAATTCCATGAATGTGTAGTCTCCTGATCTACCAAAGCCCAAGCAATGGGATATATCTGATTATTTCCATTTTACCAACGACCACCAATAATTCACCTTTGCAAGCTCTCTTTAGGAAACAACCATCAAAACTATGATTCTTCTACAACCCACCATCCATCCCTTCTTCACAGCCTCAAACCATACATAAAAATATTTAAACCGATTCTTCGTAGGAACTGTTTTTGCATTGGTTCTCACCAAACATGAACTTCCAGGATTGGTGGACTTAATCATGTCAGCATAGTTCAGCAATCTTGAGAATTTAAGGTTCCAGTCACCCATAAACTGGCTAATTACCTTCATCTTCTCCCTATAGATAAGTGATCTTCCTACATAAAAATCCATTTAACTCATATAACCTCTTGCAACTCATGTACTATGATGTTTCGAGTTGAGATGATTCAATCTTGGAGCTTTCTTGCAATTTACTTGGTTGTGCAAATTTTGTTCTTGTTCTTTGTTGGGCATTTATGGACAGGCATATATGTCTTCACAGTAAAGTTCCCTGAATCCTTATCCTTACTAGCAAATATTTGCCACCTACACTTTCCATGCTTACACTTAACTCTTATTCTATCTTTCTCATTAGGTCTTAGCTTTAAAGACATTACATATTGAATAGCATAGTGAGCAATTAGGGGTGTGCATTCAATTTATCGATTCGATTTTGACTCTTATCGATAATTACTTATCGATTATCGATTTGTACATATGCTTATCGTTATCGTTTCAATAAGGTTTCGATATTTTCGATTTCGATTGATCGATTTTTGGGGCTTATCGATTCGGTTATCGATTATACCAATAAGAGCACCAGTAATATGTTAACAATATGTAATTTAATAGAAATTTAAAATGCAGGAACGGGCTGCAACAAAGGAAAATTGGTTTGAAGACGGTGTATATGGAACAACATGTCCTGATCCCTCCTGGAAAAAATTTCACATACATAATGCAAGTGAAAGATCAAATAGGAAGTTTCTTCTATTTTCCATCTCTTAAATTCCATAAAGCCGCTGGTGGATTTGAAGGAATTAGAATTCTTAGTAGGCCAAGAATTCTAGTCCCTTTTCCTAAACCTTCTAGAGATTTCACCATTCTTATTGGAGATTGGTACAAAACTGATCACAAGGTAATTAATCCAACATTGTGTCATGATTTCACTCTCATTCTTATGATGGCGGGTTACTAAAAAATGAGTTTATTTTGCGGCTTATGATGTTAATTTTGGATTTTCAGGCATTACAAACAGTTTTAGACCGTGAAGAATGGGTAGAGGAAATAATAGGGCTAGGACTTAGGATAAAGGAAAGGGTATTATAGAATAAGGGTATATTTGTCTTTTTAGTATGCTTATAGATTTATCGATAAACCGATAACCGAAGATGACAAAATCGAAATCGAAATCGATAACTCGATAAGGAAAATTTTGAAATAGAAATCGAAATTGATAAATCGATAAACCGATAACAAATAATCGATTCGATTTATCGATAAACCGATTCGAATGCACACCCCTATGAGCAATAGCTTTCCTAAAATCTTTTGCATTATCAAAGATCATGCCCAACTCAAATAGAGGAATTTTAGCATCAAAGTCATACCTAATCATTTGACTTCTTCTTCTTGATGAAAGATCAACACTAGGTTCATCAAGTGGTTCTAACTCTTCATCAGTGTCTACACTCCTAATATCTGAGTTGTCCAAATAATCTTCATCCCACCTAGGTTCCCAACATATTTATCCTTTTTATTTATCCTTATGTCTTCAAACACCTTATCAATTCCAGCCTCACCAAGAATTACCTATTCTATAAAAATAGGTTTTCTCCTATGTTTTCTCTTACTTTGTAATCCAACATCATTCACATTCTTCTTCAGCATATTTCTCTTTACTTCTCTGGCAGCATTTCTCATAGATATTAACTCGCAATCTATCTCACTGTCATCTTCTTCTAGAATATCTTCAAGGTCATCTTCACCAAAATTTTCATCTTTAAACATATTTGTATCTGGTTCATTACTGTTGTCATGCTCCGCAGTTGCACCCTCTTCAACATTTATATCCTCATCTGAAAATGTAGCCCTATTTTGTTCTGTATTTACACCACTAACCTCAGCAGTATTTACTTATATATCCTTATACCTGATCAACTGTTACATTAATACCCTCAACAGTATTTACTTGAATTCTCATCACCATTTACACCACTACCCTCATCAATATTTACGCCAATGCCCTCACCAACATGAACACTAACCCCTGAACCAACCTTAATTTCTGGATTAATTGTAGCTTGGTCATTATCACCAACCTATGAGCAAGGTAAATATCCCACCGGAACATCCTCCATAACCTCCAAATTATTTATCACATGACTCACAGAGACATCAGAAATATCCCCATCCTTCAGGTCTTTAATCAAATTTAGTAGTTGATAGTCACTTTTAATTGGAATTTTTTTCGAGTTTTAGGGCGTAGAACAAATAACCCACCAACATAATTGTATCACATTTCAGGGGTTTCCTTTGTGTAAGGCAGAAGCTCGATCAAAGAGAAATGATCTTTTTCTACCACATGCCCTATATTTTCACCCTCCCCCACATACTTTTGTCACAACCCAAATCCTAACCTCACGTGATGCGTCTATTGCGGTACTAGGTCAGCCAACATTTACGATTAACTCAACACTTTTAACAAAATGGATTTTTAAAGCAGTTTAAATAGAAACTTCACATAAATAAGATATAAAGATCCAAACACAACGCGGAAAACTCCCAAATCAAGGTGTCACAGAGACATGAGCATCTAAATATCGTAAGTCTGGAATACACTATTAAATATAATAAAAGAAAAGATAGGGAAGGAGAAACAAGGTCTGCGAACGCCGGACAGCTACCTCGAAGTCTCCCAAAGTCTCAACTGCCAAAGTATCAACAGCCACCGTGTCCGGAAACACCTGAATCTACACACGAAGTGCAGGGTAAGCGTGAGTACAACCAACTCAATAGTAACAAGACTGAATAAATAACAGAAGATAGTGACGAGCTACACAATTATATTTCAATTTCAGTAGTCTCAACAAAGGAAAATAGGAATTCTTTCAAATCCGGCAATTTCAAGTCAAATCAGTTTATACATGTCAAGTTCAAGTAAAACTGGAATTAATATCTCTCAGAAATTTTAAAGCAATGATATATGGCACCTACGTGCAATAATAATGAAATAAAATGCAACCTCTAAAAGCAATAGTCACTCAGTCCTCACATTCACTCCAACCTCATAATCACTCATTCCTCTCAGTCGCTCGGCACTCGCACTCAGTAGGTACATGCGCTCACTGGGGAGGTGTATAGACTCCGGAGGGGTTCCTTTAGCCCAAGCGCTATGTAAAGCCAGTCATGGAATATATCAATGATACATACTGCAGTGTGGAACCCAATCCCATAAATATCCTCACAAGCAGGCCCTCGGACTCACTCAGTCATCAGCCTTTGTAGTCTCCCTGGCACTGAGAAATCATTAAAATCATCCCAAGCAACAATGATATGATGTATCAACAAGGAATAATAGAGACTGAGATATCATATGCAAGTAAAACTGAGACTGAGTACAAACAACAATTAACAAGTAATTCAACATGTAACATGACCTCTATCGGTCCCAACAGTACCAACACATAGCCTAAACATGATTTCTAACATGATTCGCAGACAAATTTCTATAATACATGGAGAGCATATAGCTAACAACAAGTTATTCAACTTCATAGTTTTCATGGAATGGACCAAGTCACAATTCCTACGGTGCACGCCCACATGCCCGTCATCTAGCATGTGTGTCACCTCCAAACCAATCACAAAGCACATAATATGGGGTTTCATACCTCAGAACCAGATTTAGAGTTGTTACTTACCTCAATTCGAGAAAATCTCTACTCCAACACACCTTTGGCTCATAAATCGGCCTCCAAATGCCTCGAATCTAGCCACAAACAATTTGATACAATCAACACGAGCTAAAGGAATCAGTTCCATAAAAAATACTAAGCTTCAAGTCAAAAGTCAACTCAAAAGTTGGCCCCCGGGCCTACGTCTCAAAATCGGATAAAAGTCACAAAATCCAAACACCCATTCAACCACGAGTTCGCCCATACCAACATTACTCAAATTCAATATCAAAATCCCATTTGAAACCTCAAAAATATAGCCTAAGAAATGTTCTTCATTTTCTCAATTTTCCACCCCAAATAACTAATTTAATGGTAGAATCAAAAGCATGTCATGGATATTAACCAAAACTAGATAGGAATCACTTACCCCAAATACCCACGGACCTACTCCAACTTCTAGAATCGGAACCCGACCCCGATATCAAAAAGTTCACTCCCGGACAAACTTCCCAAAAATTGAACGTTCGCCATTTCAAGCGCAATTGCACTACGGACCTCAAAATCACAATCCGGACATGCTCATAAGTTCAAAATCACCCAATGGAGTTAACAGAACCATCAAAACTCCATTCCGGAGTCGTTTACACATAAGTCAACATTCGGTTAACCTTTTCAACTTAAGCTTCCAACTTTGAGACTAAGTGTCTCAATTCATTCCGAACCCGAACCGACTAACCCGGTAATTCATATAACAGCTATAAAGCACAAAATGGGCACTAAATGGGGAAATGGGGCTACAACTCTCAAAACAATCGGCCAAGTCGTTACATCCTTCCCCTCTCAAACAAACGTCTGTCCTCGAACGGGTCTAAAAATATACCTAGAGTCTATAATAGGTGTGGATATCTGCTCCGGATCTCCCACTCGGTATCCAAGGTATCCTCCTCAATGGGCTGACCTCTCCACTGTATCTTCACTGAAGTTATATCCTTTGACCTCAACTTTTCGAACCTTCCAATCCAAAATGGCCACCGACTCAACGTCATAAGTCAAGTCACCATCCAACTAAACCGTGTTGAAATACATGAGACGGATGGCCGACATACTTCCGGAGCATAGAAACATAAAATACTGGATGCACACTCAACAATCTAGCTGGCAAGGCAAGCTTCTAAGACACATCTCCAATCCTCTGAAGTACCTCAAACGACCCGATATACCAAGGGCTCAACTTACCCTTCTTCTCGAACCTCATAACACTTTTCATGGGCGAAACCTTCAGCAAAACCTTATCCCCAACCATGTAAGAAACTTCACGGACCTTCTAGTCGGCATAGCTCTTTTGTCTAGGTTGCGCCATGCGAAGCCGATCCTGAATAAATTTGACCTTATCTAAAGAATCCTGAACCAAGTCAGTACCCAATAGCCTAGCCTAGCCTCACCCGGAAACCCACCGGAGATCTACACCTCCTCCCATACAAAGCCTCATACGGAGCCATCTGAATGCTCTATTGGTAACTGTTGTTATAGGCAAAATCCACGAGCGATAGAAACTAGT
>ML291110.1:0-18489 GCA_005239495.1 Nicotiana undulata | reverse complement strand
ACTATCCCCTGCCCCCCCCCCCCCCCCCGAAATCAATGACACAAGCGTGTAGCATGTGCTCTATTATCTGAATAGTTCACTCAGACTGTCTGTCCGTCTGAGGGTTAAATATTGTACTTAACTCAACTTGGGTGCCCAACCCTCACTGCACGACTCTCCAAAACATCAATGTAAACTGCGTGCACCGATCTGAAATGATAGACACTGGCGCACCTTGAAGGCGAACAATCTTTCGGATGTAAATCTCAGCCAACTGCTCTAAAGAATAAGTAGTACCAATTTGAATGAAACGCATGAACTTTATCAGCTGATCCACAATCACCCAAATAGCATCAAAAATTTTCAAAGTTCGTGGGAGCCCAACTACAAAATCCATGGTAATCCACTCCCATTTCCACTCTTTAATCTCTATCCTCTGAAGCAATCCACCTGGTCTTTGATGCTCATACTTTACCTGCTGACAATTAAGGCACCGAGCTACAAACCCCACTATATCCTTCATTCTTCTCCAGCAATAGTGCTGCCTCAAGTTCTGGTACATCTTCGCGGCACCGGAATGAATGGAATACCGCGAGTTGTGGGCCTCCTGAAGAATCAAATCATGTAACCCATCTACAATGGGCACACATATCCGTCATTGCATCCTCAACACCCCATCATCTCTAATGGTAACATATCTAGAATCACCGTGTTGAACCTTGTCCTCGAAGACAAGCAAATGAGGATCATCATATTGGCGCTCTCTGATGCGATCAAGCAAGAAAGACCAAGAAACCGCACAAGCTAGAACCCGATTGGGCTCCGAAATATCTAATCTCATGAACTGGTTGGCCAAGTCCTGAACATCAACCGCAAGAGGTCTCTCACCAACCAGAATAAATGCAATGCTACCCATACTCACTGCCTTTCTACTCAAGGCATCAGCCACCACATTGGCCTTCCCCGGATGATACACAATAGTAATATCATAGTCCTTTAGCAGCTCCAATCATCTCCGCTGCCTCAAATTTAGATCCTTCTATTTGAACAAGTGTTGGAGGCCCAATGATCCGTAAATACCTCATAAGACACACCAAAGATTTAGTGCCTCCAAGTCATCAAAGCATGAACAATGGCAGCTATCAAATCATGGACATGGTAGTTCTTCTCATGAGGCTTCAACTGGCGCGAAGCATAAGCAATCACTGTACCCTCTTGCATCAAAACACACCCAATATCGATCCGAGAAGCATCACAATACACTGCATAAGAGCCTGAAGTTGAAGGCAAAACTAGAACTAGAGCTTTGGCCAAGGTAGTCTTGAGCTTCTGAAAGCTATCCTCGCACTCATCCGACCACCTGAAAGGAGTTCCCTTTTGGGTCAATTTGGTCAAGGGCGATGGAATAGAGGAGAAACCCTACACAAAGCAATGACAATACCAGCCAAGCCGAGAAAGCTTTGAATCTCCATAGTTGAAAACGGTCTAGGACAACTCTGAACTGCCTCTATCTTCTTTGGATCCACCTGAATCCTCTCATTGGACACCACGTGCCCCAAGAATGCCAATGAACTGAGAAAAAACTCACACTTAGAAAACTTGGCATAAAGTTTCTCATCCATCAACCGCTGCAACACAATCCTCAATTGCTAGGCATGCTCCTCCTAGATACAAGAGTACACCAGGATATCATCAATGAACACTATAACAAACGAGTCGAGGCAAGGCTGGAACACAATGTTCATCATATGCATGAATGCTGCTAAGGTGTTGGTCAACCCAAAAGACATCGCAAGGAACTCATAATGACCATAACGGGTCCTGAAATGTTGTCCTTAGAATATCCGAGTCGTGAATCTTCAATTGGTGCTACCCGGACCTCAAATAAATCTTGGAGTACACCCTAGCTCCCTGAAGCTGGTCAAATGGATCATCAATGCGCGACAAAGGATACTTGTTCTTGGTTGTGACTTTGTTCAACTGCCTATAATCGATGCACATTCTCATAGAATCATCCTTCTTCTTCACAAATAGAATCGGTGCACCCCCGGGTGACACACTATTCCTAATAAACCCCTTATCAAGAAACTAATGAAGCTTCTTTTTCAACTCCTTTAACTTAGTTGGTTCCATACGGTACAGAGAAATAGAAATGGGCTGAGTGTCCGGCACCAAGTCAATACAAAAATCTATATCCATGTCAGGCGGCATGCCCGGTAGGTCTACAGGAAACATCCGAGAAATCTAGCACCACCAGAACAGAATTAATAGTAGGGTATCAACACCAACATCCCTCACAAAGACCAAATCAGATAAACAACCCTTCCCAACTATCCATTGGGCCTTCAAGTATGAAATCACTCTACTAGGAACATAGTCTAGAGAACCTCTCCACTCAATCCTTGGAAACCCCGGCATCGCATACGTCATAGTCTTAGCATGACAATCCAAACACAGCATGACATGGAGACAACCAGTCCATACCCAAGATCACATCGAAATCAACCATACTAAGCAACAAGAGATCAACTCTTCTCTCCAAACCCCCAATGGTCACTACACACGACCGATATAAATTGTACATAATATCAGCCTCCACCTCTCGGGCGACCTCTAGCTGACTAGGGCCCACCCCGAGCTGGCTAAGGGGGTGGTGCAGTAACGGGTGCGGAATTTGCAGCCTGACTCCTTTTCTGCACTAGGCCTCTTGGACGACGAGGACACTTCCTTCACAAGTTCCCAAACTCCGCACACCCAAAGCAACTCCTCGACGCTAGTGGGGACTGAAGGGAGCCCTGAGCACTGGGATAACTAGTAGAAGGACCTGGCATAGATGAGCCCTGAACCGATTGAGCACGAGACAAAATCTGAGCTGGAAGGGCACTGAGAGATGACTGACCCTGATGAGAACTGTATTAACCCTGTCCGGATGACTCACCACCGTGAACTGGACGAGCCGTCTGAGCATGCCTATAAGGACGACCCTTGTCGTGTTAGAACTGACCCCTAGAAGGAACACCGCTGAAACCTCCCGATCCACGAGGCCTCTTTACCTCCCTCTCATCCCGCTCTTGACTGCGAACCATCTCTATCTGTCGAGCAATATCAACAACCTCATCCAAAAGTAACATCAGATACCCTATCCCGAGTCATAAGCAATCGCAACTGATATGTAAGGTCATCAATGAACCTCCTTATCCTCTCCCTATAAGTGGGTACCAACCAAACTGCATGACGGACCAACTAAGAAAACCTCACTACGTCATAGACATATCATCATGACGAAGTTGCTTACACTGCTTGCGCAGCTCCTCTCTACGAGACTAGTGTACAAACTTCTCCAAGAAGAGAACTGAGAACTCCTTCCATGTAAGTGGTGCTACACCGACCGGCCTACGCCTCTCATAAGCCTCCCACCATCTGAAGGAAGCCCCAATAAACTGAAAGGTAGTGAACGAGACCTCAATAGTCTCTAGAATACCTGATGTATAGAGAATCAGTTGACACTTATCCAAAAAAAACTGGGCATCCTCCGAGCCTGCCCACCGAATGATGGAGGTTGGAGCCTCCCAAACCTCTCTAGTCTCCGTTGCTCATCATCAGTCATAACAGGAACCACATGGGCCTGAGCAGCTGCAACCGGCTAGGCTGGTAGCGCCCCCGATGTATGAAGTCCCTGCATTACCTATTCTATTGTGCGGGCAGCGGGAGTCTAAGTACCTCATCGGCTTGAGAAGTGGTTGTTGCGGCCGGAACAGAGACTTCCTGAGCAAGACTGGTGCACATAGTTAGAATCTAAGCCAAGGCCTCATGAAGGTCTAGAATCACAATGGGAGGTGGTGTCTGAGCTGGCCCCAATGGCTCAACTGCATCTGGTACCTGCTCCTGAATTGGAAAGGCTAGTGGGTCTTCATGTGCGGCCCTAGCTGTTGTACACGCCGCACCCTTGCCCTTATCGCAGCCTCTACCGCGACCTCGGCCTATTGCGGCCCTAACTGGTGGTACTGGTGGCTGTCCCTCTTGTCGTGTAGCATGTATCCTCACTATCTGTGAGAGAATAGAATAACAGAAGTTTAGTTACCGGAATCAACAAATGTGCACGACAAGAATACAAGAGTGTGAAGTTTCTTAAAGGTTCGGCAGCCTCTCGAAGATAAGTACAAACGTCTTTGTACCGATCCAAAGACTCTACTAAAGCTACTCATGACTCGTGACACCTATGTAACCTATGTTTTGATACCAACTTGTCACGACCCAAATCCTAACCTATCATGATGGCACCTATCGCAGTACTAGACTAGCCGACATTTACGATTAACTCCAACACTTTTCACAAAATGGATTTTTAAAGCGGTTTAGTTAGAAACTTCATATAAACAAGATATAAAGATCCAAACACAACGCGGAAAACTCCATAATTGGGGCATCATAGAGTACATGAGCATCTAAATATCATAATCTAGAATACATTGTCTAGATAGTCTGAAAACTAAATACAATAAAAGGAAAGATAGAGAATTACAATAAATATCATAAGTTTGGAGTACTCGGTCGCTCGGCACTAGACACTCGACACTCGCAATCGGTAGGTAAATAAATCTATCCATAAGAAAATACTAGGGTTTAAGTCAAAAGTCAAAAAGTCATCTCAAAAATCGGCCCCCAAACCCACGTTTCGGAATCAGATAAAAGTAACAAAATCCGAACACTCATTCGACCACGAGTCCACCCATACCAACATTACTCAAATCCGATAACAAAATCCCATTCAAAAATCTAGCATAAGAACTTTTCTTCATTTCCCAATTTCCACCACAAATCACTAATTTAATGATAGAATCAAAGGCATAATCATGAAAATTAACCAAAACTAGATAGGAATCACTTACCCCGAACACCCACGGACATGCTCCAACTTCCGAAATCGGAACCCGCCCCCGATATCAAAAAGTCCAATGCTGGTCAAACTTTTCGAAAATTCAACTTTCACCATTTCAAATCTAATTCACTACGGACCGCCAAATCACAATCTGGACATGCTCATAAGTACAAAATCACCCAATGGAGCTAATGAAACCATCAAAACTCCATTCCGGAGTCATTTATTCATAAGTCAACATCCGGTCAACCTTTTCAACTTAAGCTTCCAACTTTGTGACTAAGAGTCTCAATTCATTCCGAAGTCCTTCCGGACCCGAACCAACTAACCCGATAAGTCATATAACAACAATAAAGCACAAAGGGGGAAGCAAATCGGGAAACGAGGCTACAACTCTCAAAATGACCGACCGGGTCGTTACAACTTTCTATCAATAAAGTGACCAACATGGTGAAAGACAACACCAATATATCTGCCCGTGTGACTTGGTACTGAAAAAGACAAAAGAAAATCAATCAATATTCCCTGACCTTTTCATTTTTCTAAAAGAGAAAAACCCCTAATCTAATAGCACCATAACACACACATAACAATAAAGTACAAAAAATACATAATCTAAGCATAAAAATAACATACATTTATGCAATAATCGAAGACACTTTACAGCCGACTTCCCTTTACACGAAAACTCCGCTGTCAAAACCCTAAGACGACCTTCAGGTGATAAATCGTGAGCCAACAATAAAATTCGAACAAACCACAATTAACCTTATTTAGTATGTGAAAGAAATGTTAATTTAGCAATAGAAATGTGTTAAACCAAGCTTAATCGAATAGATGAAGATGGGTGGCGTTAGGTTAGAGAGAGAGAGAGTTTAGGTGTTAGACGGAATGTTCGATGAAAATTTAACCCTTATGTTTTATTAATTAGACACCTTTTAGTTGTTTATTTCTTATTGTTTATCTACTGGTAGGCTTCTTATTAATTTGTTCGTACAATTTACATCGGAGGTGTGTTACATGCGACAGGGGCTGACTAGGTCGGGTGTATATTGAGTTTGTCTTTTAGTCACGTGGAATATTTAATTGAAAAAGGCCTCAGTTGAAGTTTTCAAATGATTGTTAGGAACAACTTAAAAGGTCGCTTTATGTATTTCGCCTAAAGAAAAAAACTACAATACTAATGCAATTTAACTTGTTATAGTGGATAACTACTCTATGTTCAGTTTACCATATTGGACTTGCTATAAGTGCATTAAATGGTATAGGTCAACTTAATTAAATGGTATAAAAACAGTGAGAGTGCACAAAATTTAAACTCAAAAAATATTTTGAACCATTGGTCCTCGTTTGCGCTGCTTACGCCATTAACCGTGTGGGAGACAGGTCCTTTCCTGTCCATAAGTAAACCACAATATCACACCCCAAAACTAGTCCAGATTTTTTCTTGGCTCAAGAATTAGCTTAAAACTTGAGAAAATCTATTTTTAGTAATTTGACAGTTGTTAGACACTACCAAAACTTAAAAAGGGATAAGGGGTATGGTTGATGGGGGTTAGTGATGTGACTGCTAAGTTTTTTTTAACCTTTTCTATATAAGGGCAACTGAGGGTTGTAGTCTTATACACATCTATATTTTTGTATGTATCATCATATTTTAAGCAACAGTCTCCAGAGATCTAAAGATTGACCCAAATTTCAGCTAGCAAAATAAAAAATCTTCTCTCTCTTTAGCATCTATTTTACAAGTGTGATAATTCAGTGAAGTGCTTCTACAGAAGTGGCTAAAGAAAGCAATGAAGAAATGCGAGTTATGCAATAGTATAGCAAGAGTGTACTGTGAATCAGATCAAGCCAGTCTTTGTTGGGATTGTGACGCTAGAGTTCACGCAGCTAATTTCCTTGTGGCTAAGCATTCAAGAAATCTTCTGTGCAATTCTTGCCAATCACATACCCCATGGACTGGCTCTGGCTCTAAACTTGGTCCTACTGTTTCAGTTTGCCAGACATGTTTTCACAGAAATAATGATGGGGTAGATCATGATCTTGATCATACTGATACAGATGATGAAGAAGAAGAAGAAGAAGAAGATGACGAAGATGATGACGGAAGCAGTGACGAAGACGATGGTGATAATCAAGTGGTTCCTTTGTCTTTTTCAACTACTGATCAGCCTCGTCCGCCCTCATTGGCGTCAAGCTCTTCTTCAAGTAGTGAAGAGTCTACTAGGAGATTTTATAGGACAAGAGTAGTTGCTGCCTCTAATTCAAGTATTGGCTTTTCACCTAACAGAACAGATGAAAATGTTCGATCCCATTTTCGTGTATGTTTTTAATTTTCTTCATCATACTTTTCTCCCCATTGATTAATGGAGCCAGGATTCTTCATCTACTGTTTATATATAAAAAATAAATCTGACCTTATATTGCAGTGTAATTTTTCGGTGAGGAACCCCTCCCTTCCGCCACCCTAGCGCTCTGCCCCTGCCAATAATATTATCTAAAACTATAGTGTGCTCTGTTTCTTTTGCATTTTCAGGGAATTTCAAGACCTGAAGAGAAGGTAAAGAAGAGTTCATGGACTTGGAGATAAAATAGGGAAATTTTCAGATTAAAATCTAGTCGGTTATCTGATGGATGAAGAAAAAGAATATTGGCAGTGATAGATCGTCGGTATGAATAAATCTTGAAGAGTTGTAAATGACACATGAGGTAGCTAGTTTTTCATGTTTCCATCTGCTGTTGACATCAATCATGGAGTTCTTACTTGGAAATTTATTAATTGATTATTTCTTACTTGGAAGTTTGTTTAGTTACAAGTATTACTGCATAGACTAGGGATTCTTTATATTTTTCCTTTTTTTCTAGATGTGAATCTGTTTTACTTTTTCCATTTACAGCGTCTTTATTTTTATTTTTGTTTAGTTAAAAAAATACTAATGAAAGCCAGATGTGGCCGAAATCAAGATGAGGGAAAAAGATATTGGATAGGACACCTCTCAATTATACAAGTCATGGTTTTACTCATTGGCAAGCAAGAATGGTATTAATCACATTTTCTTTGATTTAATCTTAGTGTTACATATGGTTCCTATTTAGTCGGCGAGCGGTTCATCGAATAAGATTTTTTTACACGGATAATGCAAATATTTACGTTGTAGATGGCTGACTTCTAACCAAATAGCTTTTGCCGGAACAAAGTCTCTTTTTCTTTATCAAAAACAATCTTTTTATCTTCTTAAAGATAAATTCTACGTACGCTCTATCCTTCTCAAACCTCACTTTATGAGATTACACTGAATTTATTGTTATTTGCTGTTAATCTCGAGAAAAAGCGATTGGTCTAATGGTCCAAATTTATATCAAGATAACATTATTTACCTGCTCACATAATATGCCGAGTTACCCATGGTCCCAAAAACAAGCTCTTACCAATTAAAGTAAGATATTATTGATTTTCTTCCTAGTGGCACGACGTTAAGGAAAGGAAATATAATCTATTCCCTATGTAAGAACTACTTGAGTAGCCTTTTTATAGCTAACTAAATAATGTCAAAAGAGGACCCAAATTTAATGACCAGTACTAGCCACCAGCCAACACAACCAAACTTTGAATAATTGAATCTTCTTACCGTGTGTTAATTGTGAGTCTCAAGTTTCCTTGTCATTGTTTCTATCTTGACATATATGGTCCAATTTCAAACCAAACGGTCCACCTGCTGACTCAAGAAACTCTACAACAACTCTCCTTAATTTCCCCCCTGCCCCCAAACAGAAACCAACAACGTATGGGGTCCTAAAATTCTAAAAATATACTCCTACCAAGTTTCTGTTGTGGTATAAAGTGGGACCTCTTTGAAATAGACAAAATTGTGGAGGGTACGTTTGGCATATTCTACTTTTGATTGCTTCAATGGCTATCAATATATGGACCCTTGGACTCAAATGTCACAACGCAAATTGCACACTTTAGTAGGATTGTGCATGAACCTGAGACACTTGTCGTTTTTATTCAAAGCTTTGCCTGCTCTACAAGTTTTCTGCACCACCCTTCCCCTAGCTTTTAAAGAGAAATAATGTAGCATTAATGAATTATTATGCATTGAACACACTTTTGTTTTTTTCTTCTTCCATATTTCATTGATTTGTTTTTAAAGTATGCCTTATATCATTTAAGATTTTAAGTTTTTTTTTTGGTTTTTCAACCGGAGCCCGATTATATCCGGATTCGCGCCGCGTAGGGCCTTATTCGGAGGGAAGCGCTCCCTATCAAGCAATTTTCCATACCTAGGGCTCGAACTCGTGATCTCTGGCAGTCTCATCCACCGCACCACATCCTTTGGTGGTTTAAGATTTTAAGTTATTAGCACACACAAAAAAAAATGCTTTATTTAATTAATTAGGTCTACAACATGTTCAACCGAGTACATAGAAATATATTTGTTTACGAGTTGTGGTAGGACTTGGTGCCAAGATCTCATCTTAAAGTAAAAGATTTTTTGTTTTTGTTTTTTTATAATAGTAACAATTAATTTTTCTGTCTTTGCTAAGGATCGAATTCGATTTCTACTTCAGTAACTATTAGGTCAAGTCTTGGGTGGCTGTATAACGGAGATGCTCTTATTTATTAAAGGTTAAAGGGTATATAAATAACCAAAAATCTTTGGATGAAAACTTGAAGTTAGTACAAACAAAAGCTAAGTCGAATATTAAAAGTGGAAGTACATGTGCTGAGTTATTAAGGTTTCATTAGATTATACATGTCAGAGTGGAAGAATTATTGAGAAGCAGACACCTAACCATATTTTGTTAAGGTTAATGGACATATAATCACGAATCTTAGGATTGTAATCTTTTGATTAGCATGCGAAGGACCCTTAATCATGACGCTTTTATTAATCTATACCATTAAAAATATGCGAGCAGGTGAAGAAGAGTATAAAAATGAGATTAGCAGACTCAGACATATTAGACGCAAAGTTTTCGACATGGCCACGTGCACAACACAGACCCTATTAATAAAGTTATTTGCAATTTGATATCAAATTCACGACATCCCCACGTGCCCTGTAAACACTAGTAGTAATTTAATTGCAATCCGTCAAATTGTGTAATGTTAATGTTAGCATTAATTTAGGGTATTATCCTATACATAAATAAACGTATTGTAGATGATTGTTTACCTTATTTTTTAGGTAACTAAAAGTTATAACTTGTAATTTTCTCGTTACTTTTACACTATTGGTAGTTGGTATGCAAAAAAGTAAACTGTAATACTTTGGAAGTTGTTAACGTTCAAGAGAAATAGGGAATCTAGTCTAGAAACAAAGAACCATGTGTGGTCGTAACACATTGCGTAAACAAGAAAATTGGACTCTTTTGATATGTGTGGATATGGTGTCATTATTTTCAAAAATTGTATCCACCAAAACCAGGGCATAAAATGATCTCTTTTTTTCTCGTCTATTGCTTTTTCTTAGGTACGGTCTAGCTAGGTCCTTTAAACTGAAAATATCTTTGGATTCTGTTTCACCTGATCAGATTTGATTTCTGTGTTTCAGTTTCACAACCATAAAGACAATGATTCCTGAAAATTTTGCTTTGCTTCGTTGAGTCATAGCCACCCAAGTCCACATTGACTTGGCCTTATCATTTAACAGCACTGATTTACCGCAGCGCTATTTTATTTTCTTTTTCGTTGCACTCAACTTCAAAAACTAGATGATAAGATTTAGATTGTCTAAAGTTATAGGAGACACTATCTAAAAAATTTCAGCAATGTAGGAACTCTAACTCTCCCTTGTTTCACATGTTTTTGGAGCGTCAATAATATAAATAACATGGGCCCCAATAATGGATAAACTAATGAATATTATTAGGTAATTCGACAAGTGCTTGATTATTCTAATATTTGTATTTTGTTTTTACGATATGTCAATATTTATGTTTTTGATATTCAAGTTATTTAAAAGAGAATAGATAGTTGAGAAGTAGAAGAACAGAAGAATTTCTATATCAACGTGGAACGTCCAAAGAGGGAAAAGAGCTGTCTAATTTTTGGACCAAGCAAGGATAAGTTGAAAAGATGTTGGCACTTGTTTTGTCCCATTTTAGGAGTAAATGATGATTATTTTTTTATCTAGTATAGAATGTTATATGTTTTAAAGAAGGCGTATTATTGTTCAAATTTAAGTATGCCTATATACTAAATCTGAATACACTTTAGTCTAACTAATCACTTTATCCACAATTTCCGGTCTATTTCTTTCTTTCAAGCTAACAATCATGATGCTTATCAGAAAAACCTAGTCCATAATCATTGATTCCATTTTATGTGCTTATCTATAGTTTACACCTGCGGAACTTTAATTTAGTAGTCTTATTTTGTAAAATCAACTTGACTACGACTCAAAATCACTTTTAAGATTCATCATGCGCATTAATTTTAAGGAACTCAGCTTTTGGCAACAAGGAATCATTGATTAGTATATGAAGTGTTTCTCTAATATCCTAAAGATATGTATCGTCTTCTACGAGCCCGTTTGGACATGAAAGGAATTTCCTTTTTTTCAATTTTTTTTTTACTTTTTTTCGATATCAGCGCTTGTTCATAAAATTTCCTTAAGATGCATTTTTGAAAATTTTGAAAAACTCCAAAAAGCTGTTTTTCAAAATTTTCACTCAAAAAACTTCAAAAATAACCCAAACTAAAATTTATATCCAAACACAACTCTAAATTTCAAGTACCATTTTCACTTGAAAAAAAATTTGGCCATTTCTGGGAATTCTACAAATCTTATGTCCAAACACCTACTAGGATAAGTTGTGCGCAAAATATCTTAGTAGTAAATTTTTCGAAGCAATGAGCAACCTTGAAAAATGGCGTTTTCCTACGTTAAAAATTGCCAACTTCCTTTCTTTGGCCACGAGAAATGCATAGAAGATGCTTCTCATTCACTCGAATTTTTGAGCTGTAATCTGATGTGTTGATGTACCTCTATGGTTCTGGAACATATCCCCAAATTGACCTTTTTCTTTGCTCTTTTGGTTCTTATCCACACTATTTCTGACAAATTTTGAATACATAACTTGAGGTCTCCATCTTTTTTTTGTTGGGAATAAGTTCCCCATCACTTCTTTCTTCCTTTCAAAATGACACTTTAAAAGCATTAACATTTCGCAATTCTGGTCCTAGAAATAGGAGATTTAGGTCGAGTTATATTAGTTTGCCTAAACGTATTACTTTTAATTGGAATTGCGCGTATATATGTAAAAACATTAATAAGATCACACTCATTAAGATTCCACTCTCTATATCTGGTACTCACTGGACCTCAAAATTTTCTATTCCACACCAAAGATGCACATACCTTTCTAAGCTAGTACACTTTCCAAAATGTAACTGAATATATTTCTTCAGAAATTCTATGTACTGTTAATGTAGAACTTGAGTTGATAGTTGCAGCCCCACCACACTCCACCCCATTAAATTCTTTTCTGAAATGTATTTTTAATCCTAAAACACCATAGACCTGTTCAGCTATCTATATCTAGACACTGCGAGTTTCAAATAAATCTAAGGTTCAATTCGGGATACAATTACAGCAATAGGGGCCCTTCAGTACTTCAAGGATTCTTTCTAGCTTGTGGACACTATATTGAACCCTGTTGTACACACATAGGATTGTAGCAATTGAATCTCAACAAAAAAAAAATGAGAAATATAAAGAAAAGAAGAAGCAACTCTAATAAGAGAAAAAGTTCAAGCATAGTTGCAATGCAATCAACATGGAACTTTTTGCAAAGCAGCAATAAAGGAGAGATAAAAAGCACGCAGGCAATTTTAAAACCTAAAACAAAGAGAAGAAGCTCATGAACAATAACAGTCATTTCAAACTTCGTTAACTCGAAACACAGAAGACAACCATAAACAGAAAGAAAGCACTGAAACCACCAAACTCATTTTCCAAATTGCCCACGGCCACACCAAAATCAAGTCCATCTCACTAGAGTACTCGAACATCTCTGCACCTTCAACTTACTCAAGAAGCCTTCTCCAAATCTGCATAACGAGGAGAGCTTAGGTATCAGCCACGTCATCCAAAACAGCGAGTAAAACATGATTTGAATTTAATCAAATGACAGGGTATTGTTTAGATGGAAGTAATTCTAAGTGCAGAAAGAAAGGCCTGTTTTCTCAAGGGATTTTTCCTTTTGGTACGGGTAGAATACAGCAATTTGAAAGGAATCGACTCACAAAGTAGAAAAGGTACCAAAAACTAGCAACATCAAACCGACAGAAAGCGGACAAACATTCACACCACTCTATTTTAAGCTTTAAGAAGCCATTTGATAACATTTCCACATTAGCTTATCTCAGCTTTCAAGAATGGTTTTGGAACAGTTTAGATGGGCAGGTGTCCAGAGACTATCAGTACATTAAAGGAAGGGTGGTTAGAAGCAGCCATTTAGAAATTGCAAACAATCAATAATATTTCAATCTTTTATCGCCTATTGAGTCATAAGTTTCCATGGAATTCCCCTCCCACTGATTGATCAGAATCCAGGTTTAAATTGTACATACACATTCCGTTAATAAGCTTAAAACTATTTATGCATGAAAATCTTCCAAAATAATTTCCCATTTTAAAGTTGGCCCCCTTGGCACACTACAACAAAGATCTGACATTACCCAAATTCTAGCATCATTGACCTTACTGCTCAAAATTTATACTCCAATTGTTCCATCTTCATCTCAAAGGAAATAATAATATCGTTCATTCAATCTGCATGGTGAAAATGCAGAATGCCACTTAGTGGTGTGCTGAAAAGCCATGGCATGTCAAACCAACTATATCTCTCACTTGTCAAAAAAGGGAAAGATGCAAGAAGTACAAATAAGGGAGCTGGAAAACTAACATAATTCATTGGGATCACGAGATGTCAAGGTTGGTATCAGAGAGGGATCAAAAGTCTGGTTTTCAACTGGAGAACAGTCGACGCTGATGCTAGATGTCAGTGCTGAAGAAGCAATGTGTTCAAGTTGAATGTTTCCAACTTCCTTCTTTCAGCCTGCATTACTAAGTACCATGCCCTGAATGATAGGGCCAGCATTTTCTCTTTCCACTTGTATCAACCGTCACCCACCTCCTCTGAACTTCACCCTCCTCTCTCCTTGTTGCCACCATTTTTACCAGCAACCATCCACATGCCTGATTCAAGATGCCCACCTCCTTCCCTCTCCTCAAACTGTAGTTATTATCGCAAATTCAGACCTTGATCACCATGACCCCGCTTTTGAAACACTGTTCATTCCTCGTCTACTCTATCATTACCTTTCCTACACACCAGCTTGCACCTACCTCCTCCACAGTGAAAACTTTTTATGCTGCATACCTTCCTTACTCCCCCTTCTCCCATCTAAAACTAATTGGAACCTACGTGAAAAAAGCTTCTTTTGATAGGCGACTTAAGAGAACAAACTATCTAATTAACGGTATTTGATGATAAAAGCACACAACATCTCTAGATATGCAGCTGACTCTCAAATAGTACTATATCAACAACTAAAACAGGTCGATCTTTTTTCCACAAAGAACTAAAATAGGATTATTAGACAGTTATTTCTCAACCATACTCCTTATAGTTGATTCATTGTTGATTGAAAACATGAAGATACAAAAGAATTACTGCTCTCTACTAATCGATTATCCAACAGACCAATACTCCTTTTGCATAAATTATTAATTGTTGAGTATTAAAGACGTTAGGTGCAACGCAACAAAATTGGTTCCACCATATTTTGCTAATTATGGGATAGAGAGTTAACTGTTAAGTAATATAAGGAGAACAACCTATTGAAGTAACTGAAACTACAACAACAACAACCCAGTATAATCCCGCAAGTGGGGTCTGGGGAGGGTAGTGTGTACGCAGACCTTACCCTTACCCTAGGGTAGAGAGGCTGTTTCCAATAGACCCTCGGCATCCTTCCCACCAAGAACTCCCCACCTTGCTCTTGGGGTGACTCGAACTCACAACCTTTTGGTAGGAAGTGGAGGGTGCTTACCATCAGAGCAACCCACCTTGTCAAGTAACTGAAACAAGATTATCAAAATTAGCCAAGAAAATTATTTGCAAAGTTCTCAAGTTAGGAAATTAGGATAGAGAGATCCAAATAAATTACTAATAAGAAAAAGAGATCAGTCTCTTGTGACACCAAATACTCCATGAAAACATGAGCGAAGGCTTGACTTCTCAATGGCTCTATCAAAGAAAGGGATTTTAAGAAATTCTTCAAACCAAAATATTAATAAGATAGCTGAGTAATAGACCTTTAGTGGTGAAAAAGGACTTTATTCTCACAAGACTTACCTCCCTAGTCATAAAAAAAACAAGATACAACAAAAACAACAACAAAACTCAAATCCCACGAGTGGGGTCCAAGGGGTAGTGTGTATGTAGACCTTACCCCTACATTGTGAGCGTAGAGAGGTTGTTTCCAACATACCCTCGGCTCAGGAACAGAAATGGGCGCAATAAACAAACTATAGCAACAACAATGTAATATGACAACGAAAGCAAATGGCCATGTACTGATGAAGATCTAGGAATAGAAAAATACAAAAATAGTGCCAATATTACCGGTAAGAATGACACACCCTGTACCAACAAGGAGATAGGAATAATAAACTAAGACTAGTACTAATATTGTTGGTGAGACCAGGAATAAGGAAGATATACTCATTTTTCGCCTACATTTTGGTCGTAACCACAGTTTAAGAATAAGGCAGTCACAAATGACATGCACAAATTCTAAGCAATAACTTGCAAATTAGAACAACTGGACATGCTCTTTAAAGCAAGAATTACTTGCTTAATACATGATGCAACTTCCATAAAGTAGCAGTAGAGGAGTCCCATTAGTACTAGAAGGAGTGAATGGTTAAAGGAAAGCTCAGCTTTAAAATCTATGCTTATTATGAAAACCACATATTGAATTCTCTATTAACCCAAACCTTCTAATAAATTTTCAGAATTACGTTTAAGCGGGAAGACTGAGCCTGAAGAATAAAACAATCCCCTTAAATGAAGCAACAATCAAGATAGTTCACATTTACTAGTGTCATCAGAGAACACATGTAAGAACCAACAGAATAAACAGCCAGACAAGAGAAAACTAAATTGCCAAGTTAGAACTTGCTTTGCAACTTTCAGTTGATACTCTTGATAAGTGCGAGTATCAGTAAATCAGTAATGGTTTTGTTTGTGGGAAGAAGAGGGTTTACCAGTAACCAAAAACATGGTCATGTGGAATAAATCAAATTCGCCACCAGGACAGGGAAGAGGGTTCAAGGACGTACATACAGGGTAGCACAACTTCAGGGAACATAACTAGGTAGCAGATAAACTAGCTAAATATGGAAGCAATATGCACCTAACTAATAGTACCGGCATAGATCTTTCTGCAGTTCCTTCTTTACTTGCTTAGAGGTACAAAAGGCAGACAAATTAGAAACTACTTATCCTAGAAGCATAACCATACATAATGATGCTACAGTATGAAATGTTTATCGTTAATACATAAATATTATCTTTTGTAGCCAAAAAGCATAGCACGAGGTGGAGGCTGGCATTGACATTCCTTTTCTTTTCTTTTTCTTGGTTATGCTTTTTCTGAATTTTTTTGTACCAAAGATGCATTTGGATACGTGAACAGCACACAAAACGCCCAAACTAAAATGCAGATGTTCTAGCATTGAGAAAGCATAAACATGATATTCCAGGGAAAAGATAGGACAACTTAGGTAGTTGAACGTGCAGAACTAATAGAGTTCAATTGGAGGAGGATGAAAAAGAGACTGAAAATTTTTCTCCTGCAAAAGTTAAATTATCTCTACTAGATTAACCATGACGAAATTTATTCTCCTAAACTTTTCCCCAGCGATCCAAATGCAGCTAATGGTGTATCATCTACTATTGAAGCACAACCTTACATATGTATACCAGCTCAGAAAATGACACAAGAACACAGTGATAAAGGGGAAGATAAGACAAAAAAACAAAATAAATGATCAAAGTGAAATAGACACCCTGCTCACAGACTACAACCCCATAAAATTCTCCTATAATAAATACTGACTCATGTAATCAACAATCATCCAATGGTAGAAAAACAAAATAAAATTTTCTTAGCTGATTGCGGCATAAAACTACATTCAGTCCATTTCTTAGATGATAATCAAACTCCTTGATGGAGTAAGTACAACAGACACTTTCACAGACCTAAAGGTTACACAAAAAGATTCAAAGACAAAAGTACAAATGCATGAGCCGTCATATAAAGTTACGACCTTTGAAGTAGTAATCAGACATATAATCATTCAAAGAAAACTTATATAACAAAAAACATACAGACTCAATGCCTACTTGCAAGGAAATTACAAATTGTAGTCACTAAGATATACCTGCAGCTTTATCCTCGGCATCATGGTATATAGGTTCATCCTCAGGCACAGGGTGAAGAACCCCATCTATCTCTTTTTTAACTGAACCTTCATTTGCATCATCAGCATCAACCCCATCTTTATCATCAGGATATCTAACAACAACAACAGGGCAAACACAATGATGCACACAGTAATCACTCACACTACCTAGCCTCCCTCCTTTTATGCTACGCCTCGAAGCACCAAATCCTCTACTCCCCATTATCACTGCACTCAAACCCAACCTCTCTACTTCAAGACACAGCCTCTCTTTCATATCATGATCCTTCACTATATGAATCTTGAACGGTATATTCCCTTCAACGAGCGGCTGTGCTAAATCATTAGCTTTTGTAGTTGTGAAGTTATCAAAATCATCTTCTAATTTCTGCTGCGATTCTTCATTTGTAGTGTCGTCAAGGGGAACATCTATAGCACCCCAATCAGCGCCGTAGAGGACGGAAGTTGGCCTGACGTGGAGGAGGATAACGGCATCACCTGGTCGGAGGTAATTTTGGACGGCCCATTTGACGGCGTAAGCGCTTTCGTCGCTAAGATCGACTGCGATAGCGATCTTTCGATTGGCGCGTGAAGTGGGTGTTCCGGAAGGGAAACGTGGGGATGCAGGTTGGTGCATGATCGCCGTCGGTGGTCGGTCAGATTCTGCCGGTGGCTTTTTTGGTGATGCCATAATGGAGAACTGGAAATGGGTATTGGAGAATTTGGTAAAGTTGTTGAGTTTTTTTGTGATCTCCGATGTGTGTGTGTGTGTTTTTCTTCTTAGGACGGAAGAGAATGATAATAGAAGATGTTTGGGAGAAGAAAGGTTACAGGAATTAGCTGGATCGAGTGTACTAGAAGATGTTCTTCTTTTAACTAATGTGAAATGGTCAATATTTTGACTTTTGGCTAATCCTACCCAGTACAATACAGAACACTTTGATTATACTGTATTTAATTTAATTTGAGTTTTCTTAAAATAAAATTGGAGCTAATACTAGTATTTTAGGAGTTGGGAATCAAAATATTAGAAAAATAAACAAAAACAACGAAAATAAGTGGGGGAAAAAAAAGAATCATACTATGTATAACGCCCAAGTACAGGGCGCTATACATTAACACTGTTAATGTATAGCGCCCTGT
>ML291109.1:65059-98819 GCA_005239495.1 Nicotiana undulata | reverse complement strand
CAAAACAGAAAACTAAATTCTGGATAATAACTGAAATGGATTTAATATTAATATTTATTTTATAATATTTACTATTAACAAATAAATAAGCCGAAGCCGAAGCCGAGGCCGAGCGACGACGCGAGGCTTGCTTTCTTCTCAACTCTTTATTAGCTAGAAGAAGAGCAATTTCTTATTATACCTATCAAAAGTCTTTTCCTCTTCCTATGTGGGACAATTAAGGAGGGAAACTCAAATATTACTCAAATATTTTATTTTCCTCTCCATTTCCCATTCACCCATTTTAAGCATTAATATATCATTAAATACTTAAAATCCCAACAATTAGATCTAAAATGAACTGCATCGATATGCAATAACACACAGCCAAGCGTCGCAGAAATAATGCACAAACAATTCATCCTTAATTGCACTACTGGCTACGTCACTTTGCAATTTCAGTTTGTTAAGCTTTGGCAAGTTCAAAACTTCGGAATTCTCTGTTTTTATCAAGAACTGCTGAAAGCTTAACGCTGCTCGTTCAGTATCAATCTTCTCTGTTTCCGCAGCCAACGAAATCAAATCGATTTTCGTTATTTATCTTGTGTCCCAGTTTAATTGAGGTCGGTTTGGATTTTTGAGCTTTCCTATGTCGATTCGAGTTTGCCGACGGGGTTCGTGGTCCAAGCTTCTGCTGTTTTTTCTTTTCTTTTTTCGGTCAGATTTAACTTGCCGGAGTTTGTTGCAACCGAAGACTTTGTTTAATTGAAATGATTTGCTCATAGAGGTCCGTTCCTATCTTATTCTTTTATCCTTGATTTTGTCATATGTGATGTTTCAGTGATGAATTTGTGATGTTCTGACTTGAAATTGTTTGATGCGATTATGAAATGAATGCCTTTTAGACTCATGTTTCAATTAAGTTCAATAAATTTGAAATGGGAGTGCAAATGGGTTTTGGGGTTTGGGTACTGCAAATTGGAAAGAAGGATTTGAGTTATGTAGGTAATTAATGGCATTCGGGCTTCATATGTTTCTAATTGTTATTAATGTATTCTATTGAATCGATAGGAGCATGCTTAAGCCGATCTCACCCTTTTAGGATTTTCTACGTTTACGTGACATAATTACGGACAACAAATTAAGAAGTATGCATTCGCACAACTTTGGACCAAGTAGTCTTAATAATAAAATTTTATTAATTGTGTACACGTTCATGTGACACGAGTACTTTTTTTTAAAAATGAATATTCGTAGAAAATGCTTTAGGCAACTTAATCTATCATCGTGATTTTGTACACGTTCGTGTGACATAATTACAATTTTTCAAAATAAATCAAGGTACGCGTTCGCGCGACTTTGACCTTTTCTTTAAGTAATTAAGCGTGATAAATTGTGTACACGTATGCGTGACATGATTTAAGCGCCGATTTTCAAAATAAAACCAAGGACTTTGAGCAAATATTTTTTTCTTAAATAAACTAAGTGTTGCGAATTGTGTACACGTACGCGTAACATGATTCTTGACGCGCCAAACTAAACGAGTATACGTACGCGTAACTCGTCTTAAGATATTTTTTTTAAATACGAATAATCGAGTAATTAAAAGCGGTAAAGGTAAAATACACATAGGTCCTACAAAAGCAGTAATTAAACAATTTAGGCCAAGTTTAATCATTAAGCGACCGTGCTAGAACCACGGAACTCGGGAATGCCTAACACCTTCTCCCGGGTTAACAAAATTTCTTACCCGGATTTCTGGTTCGCAGACAATTTAAACGGAGTCAAAATTCCTCGTTTTGGGATTTTTAACAATTAAATGGTGTCCCGGAACACCGTAAAAAATCCAGGTGGCGACTCTGAATAAAATAAATCCCTAAAATTGAATAATGTCACTTAAAGTGGAAAAACTCCCTTATTACCCTTACCGGGTGAAAAAGGAGGTGTGACAAAGTCGACCATTCTCTTTTGCGGAACAAACAACGTATAAGCGAGTTTGCTTTTGCGGACTCATTCCGCATCTGCGATCCTTAGCCTTCCAAATATCTTTCGCTTCTGCGATCACATTTGCGCTTCTGCGCATGCGCACCTGCACCACTCATCTGCATCTTCGGAAACCCAAACCTCCAATCACTTCCGCTTTTGCGCTCATATGCTCGCACATGCGAGCTCGCAGATGCAGAAAAATTCTTGCACCTGTGCTCCTCCCAATTCCACCCAACCACTGGGTCGGTTCTGCGGCCTCGCACCTGTGTAAATGTTGGCCGCAGGTGCGGTTACACCAGACCTAAAGCCATTAACATTACCTCTAAGTGCAAACATGTTCCGCCAACCATCTGGATACCTCCCGAGGCCCCATCCAAAGTTACCAACAGGTCCCAAAACACGATACGAATTTACTCGAACCCTTTAATGACATCAAACAACACCAAAATCGTGAATCGCACATCAATTCAAGCCTAATGAACTAATGAACTTCCAACTTCTAAAACTAATGTCGAAATACATCTCAACTCCGATTGATCTCAATTTATGCATGCAAGTCCCACAACGGAACTATTCCAACTTCGAAAACCAAAATCAGAATCCGATATCAACAAAGTCAACTATCGGTCAAACCTTCCAACTTTCGCCAAAAATCATCAAATCAATCTATGGGCCTCCAAATCAACATTCGGTTCGACGCCTACGTCCAAAATCACTATACGAAGCTATCAGAACCATCAAAACTCCATTCTGGAGTTGTCTATACAAAAGTCAAAGCTCCGTTCAACTCTTTCAACTTAATTAAGGTTCCAACCTTGGGACTAAGTGTCCCAATTTACTCCGAAACATTCCCGAAACCAAACCAACCACCCAGCAAGTCACATAACCACAAACGATCATAGAAGAAGCAACAAAGAGAGGAACGAGACTACAATACACTAAATGACCGGCCGGATCGCTACATAACACCTCATCTTCGAGTTAGTTAATTATTGAAATCTAGGACTAGTGTTAAGCAATTAAAGCAGCCACCTTTGTAATGAGTTATGATTTAATTTGACTTTCATTTCATTTGTTTAATTTAAATTAATTTCTTTTCTTTATCCTGAATGTTCATTGTGAAATTTTTAAAGATCTTTATTTTAATATTTGAAGAGGTTCTCTTAAGTTTGTGTTTAGCTCAATTTAGCCAAATTTAATTGATAAAAGGTAATGTGAAAAAAAATACACATGTTATGCATTTGTTGGTTGGTGTATTTAACGGACGGGGATACGTTTTTTTTTTTTTTTTTTTGTTCGCCCACCTTTTATTACATTTTCCTTTGATTCGTTTTGAGCCTGCCTTCCCAATTCCTTGTGAAAGGAATTGAGAAATGCCCTTTTACAGAATTCTTAGAATGGGTTGTGGCGTTTCCAAGATAGATGCCAATGGCGTCGCCACACCAAACAGGATCCTTCCCAATTTCCCTAATAGAAGGAGGCACAAAGAATGCACCCCTTCAAAGAAAGAGCCATTATTGTTGATGCATGAAATACCAGATGAAGATCATGCAAATAATAGACATTCAGTATCTGCTCCAAAATGTGATGACAATATGAGTTGTGTCACCTCTGAGGGGTCTAATGAAAAAAGGGTTGCCAAAATAATGGCCATTGTTCAAGAAGAGGAAAAAAATAATGAAGGAGGAGGAGTGCATGAAAATGAAGAAAATGGAGGAGAGAAGGATGATAATAACGACGACGACCTGAGGGCCATTAATAAGCTTCGTGTTGACGAGGAAGATGGTGATGTTTACCCTGGTTCACCAAGTTTTAGGGTTTATTTCACCGATACGGATGTTGAAAGCAACAAGAATGACGGTATGTACTAGCTTTACCTTCTGTCTATCCAGGATTGGAATTAAGTAGACGGACAAATTTTAAGTATTTTCCTAATTGTCGATCTTTTCTGTCTTAATAATGACTAATAGTTGCGGCAGGTAATGACAAGGTTGGCCTGAAGGACGTAACCCCAGTTGCAGCTACCATATCATCAACAAAGGTATGCACATATGATTTCAATTACAGTTAGCTCTGTTCAATTATCGCCTTCTGCGTTAATACATTGGCCATCATGGCCCTACGTAAAATTGAATATGTTACCTCTTTTGCCTCATTTCTTTTTCTTTTAGAAAAAAGTCACATTAATTAATTAAAAGAAGAAATTCATAGCTTATATTAAAAAGAGAATAGATATAAGTTTTGGCTGTTCAATAAGAATGTTGATGGTGGATACCTTTGCCAATTCTATTCATTTTCAAGCACCTGCGTGCCTTAATTATTGTGATAGACATGTTAATTTTGCTATTAGAAGTGGTAGCAATTGTCCGTTTATTCAAAATCAGTTGGCTTCCAAATTCTATATATGTACAGCCATAAATGAGTTATGCTAATATTCATTTGTTATAGAAATGAAAAAATTGGGGGGTAGGAGAAATAGGGGAAGGGCTTTACCAAGAAGATAAAAGTTTAGGTAGACAACCAATTGAGCTCTCCTATTAATATTTAGTTAGTTTAAACTTATAACATTCCTATGTAATCATAAGTCTATATATATAATACATATTACTCTACTGGCTTATAAAAAAAAGATTGACTGCTATCAATACTCAACATGCATTCACCACTGTTTTATTAATTTATTTTCTAGCTCTCACTTCCTCATATATATTTCCTACAGGAGTGTGTGGTCAAGGAGGAGAAGAAGGAAATAAGAAAGAAGAGTTTTAGAAATGTACTACCAAGAAACCTGTTGAATGTTCGATCATCGTCTAACTCTACACACCACCACAATACTCATCATCCAGCTTGATCATATCATGCAGAAGGGAACAACATCTCCACAGGCAATTCGTGTACTTAATGGGAATTTGAGAATTGAAGTGTAACCTTTCAAGAAAAAGAACAGATGTTGACTTTATTTGTAAACAAAATATTCTTCTATATGTTTTGTTTTCCTTCCTTTCTTATCTACACTTTTGCCTGTTTTGTTAGGCGTTTCAAATATACTCTTAACAAGGTGATGTTATCCGTCTAAGTTGGTAGAATTTTCTCCGAATCTCACACGGAAAATTAGATTCTTTGACGCATGTAATCCAAGCAGATCATTCTTTTTGGACAAATCCATACTTAAATTGAATTTAATTTGACTAAATTCCATTTCTCAAAAGAATACAAAGAATTGAAAACTGTACTTTGCACCATTTGGGCTTGCAGGCATAGGAAGAATTTAGGGATTTTTTCGTTCCTATACCATATAGGAAACTATATTACCAAATATGTTCATGATTTGGAAATTATCCGTCATGTTAACAGTTTTTCTACAAAAAAGATACAATGCATTAAATACAGAATCTTAGTAGCTATAATCTTCCTATTTAGGCGCTAAAATTAGGGAAGTAAATATTCTTCCAGATATTCCATTAAATAAGGAATCATTGTAGCATTAGAATTCCTTATTTAGGCGCGCTAATATTGGGGAATTAAAGATTCTTTCAGAAATTATCAAACGCAAATCACGCTTATTAATTTTTGTCTATTTCTATTCAATGTACGCAGTTTGTAGATATTTTGTAGATAAATTGTAGATTATTTGTATTCTGATTGTAGATGCTTTGTTTTTTGTTTTCACAAATAAAAAATGACTAAAACTTCTACAAATCTTTTGCAAAAAAACGCAGTTATGTCAAAAATTCCAATTAAACTACAATCGAATGAGAATTGGGATATTAAAATTCAATGTACCCAGTTTGTAGATATTTTGTAGATAAATTGTAGATTATTTGTATTCTGATTGTAGATGCTTTGTTTTCTGTTTTCACAAATAAAAAACGACTAAAACTTCTACGAATTATGAACATATTCAACTACAAAATTATATACAATCACGACATTGAGTGTGTCCAAAATGTAGATAATGTGTAGTTTTTTTGTAGACAAATTGTATTCTAACATCATAATAACTACGTTTAATATAACTAAGATACAGTGCTGTAAAGATTGAACAAATGAAGATAAAACAACCAATTTATATTCAAGTGAACTACTAAAACATAAAAGATTTGTTCAGAAAATTGTGTATTCTCCTTCAACTACCAACTAGCAACAACTAAACTACATAAACATGACATTATTTCTTCCTCTGGACTCTTATTTTCTCATTCAATGCAGGAGCACCCTTTCTCCTTGCTAGCCTGCATGTAACCTCGCTTTCACTGATTGACCAATCTTCATTGTTGACTACAAAATTTTCTCTTCATCTACAAAAACTCTACAAAAAAACTACAAAGTCAAACAGATCTCAAATCGTTAGATTTCAATATCGTTTCTACTACAATTAAAGTACAATCTATGTATTCATTATACATAGATTGTATACCAACTTTGGGAATAACTTCAAACACGCAGTTGCTTGCCTTAGCGCAAATCTTAGCACTAATCTTTATCTTTCAAGCCTTAGCGCCAATCTTTATCTTTCTTTTCTTCCAGGCAGTTGCTTGCCATCATTAGCATAAAACTCTTGAAAAATTAACCATTATCTTCCCTGTAAAAGAAAAGCCAACAAATTTTTGAAGAAAGAGAGAGACGATGAGAAGAAGAAAGAATGGAGAAGAGGAAGAAAGGGGAGGGGAAAACGGCGCTGGATAGGAATTATGGGGAGAGAGAAACGTGAGATATATGGACACCTTTAATTAAGGAGTAAAAAACGTCCAATTAATTAGACCCTTAATTAAGTATGGTATAGAATTGGTAATTTGGTATACTAAGTGTAATTAAGTCAAACCTTAAACATTGAGGGTAATAAAGTTTCATATATGGTATAGGAATGTAAAAATTCCAAGAATTTATCCAAATAGCCGTTTACTCAACCACTTAAATTAAATCTAACCTGATGGATATATAATAAATGTATAATTATGTGAATAACCGTGTATAATTTATATATACCGACTAAAATAAATAACTAAATAATAATGCATCTGACTGACTATTTATGCAAAGATCCCTATTATGAGTACGTGCTGAAATGCTTATGCGTGGACATGTACAATTTTATCCATGGACCTCACGGTCTACATCTTGTTAATGTACTTGCAATGATTTGCAAATTAATAATACGACCCGGGATAAATAAAAACAATAGAATATGAAAATAACAATAACTAAAGCAAACTAATGATACATTTGATTAAGATAATCGAAAGTAATTTGAATATTGAAATAGAGAAGGATCTAGAACCCTAAGTAAATGTCTCAAGTAAAAATCGAAAATTATCCGATTGCCTCCCAAGAATAACAAAGTAGAAACCCTAGATATAAAGGAAGAAGAAGAAGATTGCCCTCAACTTGAAAACAAGTAATCCAAAGTCGAACTTGAACCAAGTGGTTCCAAATATCTCTCAAGAGTTTTCTTAAGTCAAAATATGCTAAGTGACTAATGAAATAATCCTAATCTATTATAAATACCCAATGGGTAATAAAATAGGAAAAAGTTCCAAAGTTAATTTTTCAAAATAGCTCGCCAGGCCAAATCGTAATCTCAACCGTAACCTCAATCATGTCACACAGCTCAACCGCGACGAATTTCAAAAGCTTATTTTCTTCGACTCTTCAGGCCCGTCTGAACCATAGCCAATGGTTGGTGAAACAGTATCACACGGGTTGGGGCGGGTTGGGGTGTTGATACTTTAATTCTCAAGACTCTAACACATGGTATTCTTTGCATGAATCCTCAAAGTGACTCTTTAAACATCTTCTAATCAATTCTCAAGACTCCAAACATGTGTTCTTTGCATGAACCCTCAAAGTGACTCTCTAAACATCTTCTAATCAATTCCCAAGACTCCAAATATGTATTCTTTGCATGATTCCTCAAAGTGACTCTCTAAACATCTTTTAGTCAATTGCTGAAGATCATGCAGCTTCTTAGTCAAGGGCGGCTCAATATAATTGGGGGCCTAAAGCCAAACTTATATAAGAGTCTTTTAATTATTATTTTTATAATAAAAAAAGTTTCATATATATTATTTGTTTGAAATATAATTTTCTAGCTTTTTCATATGCAAAATTATGAATATTTATTTTATAATCAATTTCTTCTAATAGTTATTTTTCAATTGATAATATAGTTAATCTATTTAATCTCTTGCGCCATGGTTGCTCTTCAGTAAGATTTATCAATTTTAATTTAGAACTTATTTCAAATTTTTTGTTTGTGATCGAGGACGACCCGAGACAACTTTTACAAGAACTGTTACCATTATTTTATATGCAATATAAGTATTTGAAAAAGAATCAAGTCTTTTAATTGGATTGAGTATATCAATTAGAGCACTATCATTTCTTCCTTTTGGGATTGTATCAAAGATTCAATTTTTTCCCTTAAGTTTTGAATAATTGAATTCATAATTTATATTTGGCATATTTAAATATGAATAAATACTAAAAGGATAATATATGCGCACGTATTGAAAATATCAAGAAAAACAAATGTAGATGAAAATAGTACTAAAAAGTTGGAATAGAAGAACCCGATTCATTAATTTGATGTGAAAATAAATATTCATTGCTTTCAATATATTTCTGGTAGACTTTAGCTTGATTGACGAAAAATACGGAACAATATGATCTCTTGGAGGCATAAAGAAAATATATAATAGTAGTAATGTTTGATGAGAACTAAGAAAGATTAGAAAAGGAAATTGAATATTGTGCAAATCAAGAAAGAAAGTGGAAAAGGTTTACATAATATTTAATGAGAAAAAGACTAAAGAAAATTGAATAATTACTTGATTCATTCCATAAATTTTGCATTTATACGTTAGGAGCCCATTTTTGAAGCAAAAATATATTTTTTATTTTTCTTATTTTACCAAAATATGTAATAAGAGTAAAAATACTTAATTAAAAAAAAATTATTGGGTAAAAAAATGGGGGCCTAAACCTTGGGCTTTAGAGGCTTTACCCAAAAGCCGACTCTGTTCTTACCGTGCATCCCTTGGACGTTCTTGAACTTGGGGCGAGTCAATTGTCCTCTAGATAATACGGGACATCTTCAATATTCTGCGCTCTTCCCGGGTTATCTAGGATCTTATATTAACCATTTATCGCCCAAGTCTTGCTTAGATGTCTCACTTGGAAAATAAGACTCGAGGAAATGTGTGTTATAGATAAATTAAAGAAAAAAGAAGGTTAAGAATTGTGATTTTACCATTTTCACGAGAAGACGCGAGAATGGCCTGCAGTTCTAATTTTGGGTTCGGTAAAATTTTATATTTTTTGTTCAAATCTTGTATTGTATTAAATATTCATTTAATATGTATAAATAATTTATTCATAATTTATAACAATATACCCAATATTATCTCACACCGTGGGGTTTATTCATAACTTAATTATCTCTATTTTAGAATTCAAAACTAGTAAATCTCACAATCCTAAGTCAGTCTATTAGATTATACTAGTAGTAATGTACTATATTAAACCATATATATAATATATAGAAAGAAAATCATAAGTCAATGCTCCATCTACATGTCCAATAGTAACCCTTCAGAAGTCCCAAGAGCCCAAAAACGGAAAGGGACAAAAAGGGGAAAAGACGGGGAATGGTGGGAGGAAATGAGGAATATTATGAAAAGGAATTAGATGGAGAATGGTTAATATTCACAGCAGCCATATTCCGTGGTACCCATTGACACTAATACATATAAGCGGCAAAAATCAATTTATTTTGTGAAAAATAATTTTTCTTAGGAATACTTTTAGTATGAAATAGTTTGTATTTGACTAATAAATTTAAAAAATATTTCTGATCATCAATTAGTGTATGATCAAACTTTCAAAAAATATTTCTAAGTATATTTTTTTCAAAAGTGCTTTCGAAAAGATATTTTCGGAGAGAAATTATTTTTTTCTGCTTCTCGAAAATTGCTTATGGATTTATTCAAAAACACATTTATTTTAATTTCAAAAACTTGGCCTTCAATTTTTGAAAAAAAACACTTTTGATTGAAAAAAGCATTTCTAACCCAAACTTTTTTTTTTGGACCAAACACGCTATATATTAGAACCGGGGGTGGGGGTGGAGGTGAGGTGAGTGGGGGTTGTATCTCTCAAGTCTCAAAAGGGAGAGAGGAGTCGGAATTGGTCGGGTCCCACAATAATTCTTATATACTCGTTGGGCGCCAATAATATTATCCATTTATATAAGGTAAACAAAGAAATAGGAAAACGCTTTTGTCCATTTTGGGTTCTTTTGGTAGCGCATACTTTTCTACTATTCTTTGCGCCCTGTGCCACTACGAAGCGCCTAACAGGTTCGTTACCCTTCAACAAACCCACACCCAAAAGTACTAATACTAATAATCATAATAGTAGTAATAACTAAAACCCAGATCCAGTTTTGGCACTTTGTTGAGATTATTGTTTTCCTATGGATATGTGTATGTTTTGGTTGATCAATATAGTTTGTTTATATGCACCCTGCTTTTCCTCAAGCAGATTTGACTTATATGCATTTGTTATTACTATTATTATTATTATTAGGATTTTGATAAGCTAAGAAGGGGCAGATATGTCTGGAATCATAGGTCGAACAATGGCCAGCAGAAAGATTTCTGCTTTGGTGAGAATCTATTAATGTTTTTTTTTGAGTATTTCTTTTGGATCGATTGTGGTATCTTTTTCTGACAAGTGAATTTGGATTTACTATTTCAGAATCAGTTCTTGATGGGAAGCAGGGTATTTGCATCTAGAACTTACTCTTCGTCAGCTAAAGAGGTGATTCTTTTTGTTCTGTTTAAATTTGTTATTATATACATTTGCCTAATGCTTAATGTTGTTGATGGAGAAAACATTAAATCTCTTTGTAGATGACAGTGCGTGACGCGCTAAATTCAGCTCTAGATGAAGAAATGTCTGCGGATCCTAAGGTCTTTGTTATGGGGGAAGAGGTACAATCCAAGTTTTTTGCTTAAAGATTCTTAAAATGCAAACTTTTATCTGTGAAATGAGCCCAAAATTGAGCAGAACTGATACAGAAGATTCATATAGCCAACCTTAACTAGTTTGGAATTGAGGTATAATTGTCGTGGCATGCCGTATTATTGCAAATATTAGCCGACCTAACTAGTTTGACACTGGGGCATAGTTATTGTTGCTGAGGTGGTTGTTCTTGTTGCTGCACATATTTATCACTAATAATGTTTTTCTTTTAATCTTGATATGTTTTATTTAATTTACTTATAGAAAAAAGGAAATCTTAATCCGTGTTATGTTTACTCAGGTTGGTGAGTACCAAGGAGCCTATAAGGTCAGAAATGGTTCTTTTCACTATCATCTCAAGTCTTGCATTATTATCATGCATTCTTTGCACTTGATGATCATCTTTTTTAGTGCCTGAACACCTTTTTTCTTCTTTTTTCTTTTTAGATTACCAAGGGGCTTCTGGATAAATATGGTCCGGAAAGGGTTCTTGATACACCAATTACTGAGGTTCTTCCTTCTGCTTCAATCATGAAACTGCTGCTGCTCCTTTCTTTCTTGAACATACATGATAACACACTTAAACCATTTTTTGTTCTTTCCTAGGCTGGATTTGCTGGAATTGGAGTTGGTGCAGCTTACCATGGTCTAAAGCCCATAATCGAATTCATGACATTTAACTTTTCCATGCAGGTTGAACTTCTGTTCTCATTTAGAATTGTTGTTTATTCTTTTGATTTTTATTGATCTATTTGTTCTTACTCGAAGATCATCCAACAATGTCATTGAACAATGCCCATATGTATTTTATGTCCGAATGAGTTCACGGTACCCATTTGTGAATGCCAATGACGGAGGGTGGGTCAAGTAGAACTGATATGCTTCTAGGTTGGCAAGTTTCCGAAGAAGGGGACACATTTCACCTTAGGCGAATCCCACATCGGAATGGCATAGCACAAGTTCACATGGTACACGCGTTTTTGGGCTCGATGATGGCATAGCCCAAGGGACAAATCCGTAAGATCCGTTGGGCCAAAGCGGACAATACGTGCCATGGACTTGGGTCGTGACACCATCAATATGATGTGGACTTTTGGGAGAGCGATTGAGAATGATTATCTTAAGCAAAGCATGCAAACAATTTGGATTGTGTATGTTTGGAGTTCAGTTAGTAGTTCTAATATGGTGTTCTTCTGGAATTGTGCTTATTAAATTAAATGTATTGCAAACAAATTCAAACACAATACTAATGGGCGACGGGAAATTAGACTATTCTCTTCAACTTCAAAAGTTAAATTTGGTATTTTTAGTCTCTGAACCAACTATTACTGAATTTTTAATATCTACTGTTTGCTAGTATTTTCGCGAATGGAGGGGGGGATGGGGGATGCAAGCCGCTACTGCTTCTATTAGTAAAAAACGAGCAGCCACCTAAAGCACAAAACTATAAATGACAATGACTTTTTGAGAAAGAACTATAGTAACAATGACTTCCATGCTTAAATTTATGTTACACTCATAGAATCATGATCTAAAACAAAAGACAGTAGGAGATTGCTTTGTTTCTGAAGCAATGTCTTCACACACCCATGTAAAGTAGGAAGTCGATGGGGACCTTGTTTACATTGAAAGGTCCAGGAGTACTTACAGTTTGATGCATTACATTATAGCTAATACCTAAGTGGCTGGAATTGTAAATGGCTGTTGATCATTTGATGTACTATTGGGTGGCCGACTAGATTATATCTGTAGGGGGCTTGTTGTGAAGATAGGTAGAAGTTTCTTCCTTCAACTATTATTTTTTGGGAGATTGAGTTCTTGTATATTTGTTTCCCTGACCAAATAGCATCCTTTCTTCACCTGTCTATGAACACGTGTCTATAGGAGACCTAGAATAAGATCATGACATCTCCTGTCTGCAAATGTGACAAGCATATATGAGGTTGTGGGTTCCCGCAAATTCACTACAGCATAAATTTTATATTATAGTTTTTGACCCCGACCACATGCATAATGCATTTTCTCTAATTTTTTGCAGGCAATTGACCATATCATCAATTCTGCTGCAAAATCAAATTATATGTCTGCTGGCCAGATATCTGTGCCCATTGTTTTCAGGGGTCCTAATGGTGCTGCAGCTGGTGTCGGTGCCCAACACTCTCAGGTATATCTATGAACTGAAAACATGATGTGCTCACCATGTTCATTGATGGAATTGATTCTTAAGTGGAGCCAATAGGCAGAAGTAGACAAGACTGTTACTCTAGATTCTTTAATATTCTGTTTTCGTTGTTTTGAATGGATTGTTTTTTAAAGTTGTTGGCTTTAGTTAATAACTCTTATATAGATGGCACGTGGTATGAATTACATTAGTGGACAGGAAGATGGTTAGTAGACGGGGAGATGGTTTTTAACTACCACCTGGTGCACTGCAAGGTAACTTAGCTAAGGGATTGCTGAGGCACAAGATGTGATTAAGAGTTTTTGAATAATGACAGGACCACTTTCCTACTGTTGGAGCAGTCTCTAAGGCCAACTTCAGGCCTCCGAGCCTGATACAGGCCCCTCCATTCTTTTCTGTCTTTCTTAAAGAATCACCACCAGCGCTGGGTAAAAGGTTGGGGTAGTAAAAGGGGAAGGGAATAAAAAGGGTGGGTTTAATTTTAGCCATGTGATGGACATGTGGAAAATTCTGGTGCTAATCAATCCAGTTAGATACTCCCTCCATTTTAATTTATTTGACGTGATTTGACTCGGCACGAAGTTTATGAAAAAAGGAAGACTTTTGAAACTTGTGGTCTCAAAAGCATAAAGGGTAAAAGCTTTGTGGGGCCATAACATTTGTTTGGCTATAAAAGCTTCTCATTAAGGGTAAAATGAATAAAATGAAAAGTCTAAAGTTTAATTGTTTTCAAATATAGAAATGTGTCATTCTTTTTTAAACGGACTATAAGAAAAGTGTGCCACATAAATTTAAACAGAAGGGAGTACTGACTAGTCTCTAGTCATTAAGTGCAAATACCAGTTTTGTAACGGCTAGGACTGTGTTGAACCGAACTATTTATGGAGGGCATGGATGAACCATTTCTCATAGTTCAGGGACATTTTGGATCTATTCTCTTGTTTTTGTTGGGTTGTTTTAGTCAGTTATTTAAAGTTGTCGTTGAAGTTATCTTTCAACCTCCAGCAATGTGTGTGTGCCACAAGCACTTTTCTATTGCATAAAGTTCTACGGTCCTTTCTTTTTTATTTTTGCAGTGCTATGCAGCATGGTTTGGTTCCTGTCCAGGATTAAAGGTACTAGCTCCATACTCTTCCGAAGATGCTCGTGGCTTGCTCAAAGCTGCTATCAGGGATCCCGATCCGGTCGTGTTTCTAGAAAATGAATTGCTGTAAGTTGCTTTACTGGTTAAGTTAATGAAAACTGTTGTTTTCTTTATTCCTTCTCATAATCTATCCTCGATGCTTGATTTTCATGATGCAGATATGGTGAGTCTTTCCCTGTTTCAGCAGAAGCTCTTGATTCTAGTTTCTGTCTTCCCATCGGAAAAGCTAAGGCAAGTTGATCCAGGTGTATTACATTGTTTTTCCTGTATCATCTTATGGGCTATTGTTCCTTATTTTACAAGCATTGGCAGATAGAACGCGAAGGAAAGGATGTGACAATCACTGCCTTCTCAAAGATGGTTGGCTATGCTCTTCAGGTTTGTCGTCATTTTCCTTAGCAGTGTTTGGACCATTTCTGAATGAATTCGAGCATCATACCCCGTGACAAAATTTTGACGGTTTCTCCGAATATGGAAAGACGGTTAATGAATTCAGAAGAACTGTTTCCAACCGACGAGGCACATGACAGTAGAAGGATATCTATACCTGATCGCAATGCTAGTTCTATCTGAATCTAAGATTTTTGGACTATTATCGCAAGTCTTGAATCATTTGACAGCTTTCAGCTTTGAACCGTCATTCATCGATCTCCTTTCTGATTCACACAGAATTCCTTCTGTTTCAGGACTTGTAGATGGCTAGCTTTTATTTTTTTTTCTCTGCGTCTTGGATTGTTTTAAGCTTTTTTTTTTCTTCTTTTTGATAAGTTAAATAATATGTTAAGACCTGGATTGTGTTAAATTAGTAAGTATTCACTCGTAACTGCTGAAGTTTAGATCCTAGTACAAATGCCCTTAATATTCGAAGAATAGTCTCATACAACTTGCGACATACTAGTTTGCTAGAGTGGAACTTCACAAGAGATGATAATATTTCTTGGATTTGATGTTGATGCATAAACAATATATAGTATGACCTTGTCTTTAGTTATACTTGTTCGATTCTATGCATGATAACATATTTACTTTTATAGGCTGCTGAAATTCTTGCTAAGGAAGGAATTAGTGCTGAGGTATGACTCCCGAGTTCATGTCCAGTTTTGCTCTTTTATACTATTACTAGTATGCATAAAAAGTTCCAGCTTTTCACTTGTCATTTCTTTTCTGTAATCAGGTTATAAATCTGCGCTCGATCCGACCACTTGATAGACCCGCCATTAATGCATCTGTGAGGAAAACCAACAGACTTGTAACTGTTGAAGAAGGATTCCCACAACATGGCGTTGGCGCTGAGATCTGGTTACTTTCTTTTAACAGTCTTAGACCATAACCCATTCACATACAACTCAAACCCTCCTCCCCAACCCACCAAAAATTTGAGCTCCTTTGTTCCGTTTCAGTAAAACTTACTGATTATATTTTCCTAATTTTACTAGTGTATCTGTGGTTGAGGAGAGCTTCGAGTATCTTGATGCACCAGTTGAGAGGATAACAGGTGCTGATGTTCCTATGCCATACGCAGCAAATCTTGAAAGAATGGCTGTCCCACAGGTTTGTCGTTGAAGATATCTTTAGCTCTCACCCATTGGGTTTGTTATCTTTTAATTAATCACAAGTTGGTGGTTTTGTTAGGTCCTTTGTAGTTTATGATTGTAGTTATGGCCTATATTACATAGATTCTTCATATCTTCCCTGCCTTGATGTACTTCTGCCGAACGGATGTGCAGATGCATGGGTCATGCGGGTTCTCAAAAATACACTAAATATTAGCAAAAACTCTGCATATCGGTACCAGATATTTATACACACATGTGCAGGATACGTACCATAAACAAGTCCATGTAGCATAGTTATGGATATTGTGATCGCAAATTGGTACATATGGATATTAACTGGATAAAAAAGGAAATGATCCCAACATGGCTGAGCGTTAAGCTCTCTGTGTCTCTAAACATTTGTATGATGTTGAAGGATTAGGGTCTGATGCACTCAGGCAAGAGGATGAACTGGTCGAAGGACATATTAGGATCAACTGGCCAATGCAACATCCAAGAATAATATCTCTTGCTTGTCAACGAGGGTTATTGATAGCCAAGTATTCAGAGGTCCAATGCTCAGGGTAGACAGGTTTTGACTTTTGACTATGGTGCTAAATAATGAGTGCAAATTGTACAAAACGGTTGTCCAACAATGTTATATTGGTGTAGATGTTGGGGCCTTAGCATATACACGAGATAAAATCAAAATGTGGGATTATACAACATTGGACATGATTAAAATGATCACATCCTAGATATGTGTTAAATGGTTTGATCATATCCTACTTATACCTCTTAGATGCACCAGTCCATTGGTAAAGTACTTGGACAGTTGGAAGTTTCTGAAAGAGAACGAGCCAAACCTAAAATCACATGGAGAAAATCATCTCAAAAGAGCTATAATTTCTCAGATCAATGTGGACTTGGAGTATAATCGAAGTAAAAGATCTATATAGGCAACTAGTTGGAATTAGACTATTAAAGTTTAGTTGTTTTTATTACAGTTAAACTAGGTCAGGTGTTTTCTAAGCACTTTCTTAGTCTTAGTCTGGTTAGGAACATGTATATTAGAGTAGTGATACATGTAATGGGTTTGTGGATGTCTAACTTGCTTTATGAGGCATTGGTTAGTATTAGTATCAAATTGATCCGGATAGAGCTGAATGAATACAATGGTCCATATTCCCATCTTTACTAATTTGATATTGAGACATCATTGACTGATTGACTGACCAAGCGAATATACATTGTATCAGCCTAAGTAGAGAGTTCAGTTTTATTATATGAAAGTCCATATATCATGTCCATACAAATTGCAAACAATGTGCATAAAAGTTGAAGGTATAAAGACTAAAGGTACTACTTGAAACAAACAATGAATAACCGCATAGCTAATATTTCTTCCCATCAATTGCATTTGAAACTTGATAACTGGTTTTTGTTTCCTTATGAAGTAATTAAATTTTCTGACGCAGGTAGAGGACATTGTTCGCGCAGCAAAGAGGGCCTGTTACCGATCAAGTAGAGTTCCAATTGCTGCTGCTTAGGCTTTGGTGCAACAAGGTCTTGTTGTTCCAAGCATTTAACTCCTTTTTGTGGATATCGATTCTTTATCCGCCTGTGAGTGGATGCTTCTGTTTTTGCCAATCTTCTGGAAAATTTGGTTGACCGTAAAAACAGCTAAACTATAAACTAAATTAGCAGAGGAAATCTGCCGCCAACATACAAGGATATAACACTTGTCGAGAATAAAATTTTCAGCTTCTATGGCCATTACTGTGGTAAAACATTCTATCAGAAAATACATCAAATTCCAATGCAACTGTTTCTTTCCTTCTTTGTCCAGTCGTATCTCAATTGCTGTTGTTGCTATAAATTGTTCAAGGGAACACCAAGTCTACATGGCAGACGATATAGCTTTATTTATTGTTCTCGAGACGCTTTTGCTCCTTTCTCTTTATCCATTCATGTATCAACGGGGCAAAAGAAACACGAGTTTTCAAGTATAAGGCCAAGTGATAATTTTTCAAGAAACATCGTTATAGACTCAAATTGAGAACTTTAGTATTATCTGACTTAAGTCCGATTTCCAGAAAAAAGACTTCAGTCAGATTTAGAACTTTTTTATATTTAAATAAGATCAAAATATTGTCTTATTTTGGGTCATTCGGTAGTATTTGTTTATTGATAATGAAATTGAATAAATACCTTCTTTATAGAGCACTTCTTGAGTAAGTAGTATTTAACATTAGGAAAAATTATAGCTCTTGTCACTTGGCCCAGGAGCCCAACCGAAATGGGCCTACGTTTGAAGTCCTTACCCAGTTTGGCCCAGATTGTATAAAATTTAAAAGAAACTTTTCAGCCTTTAGCCCATTATCTTTCTCTTTTTTCTTCTTTCCCAGAATACTCAATCTCTCTCCACTGTCTCTCTCTTCATTCTCCCTAAAACTTATAGAATTATTTTGCACACACTCGTGGTAATTGCTTTTGAGCACAAGCGCTCTTTAATCCTCATATTCTATGTCATTTAGATTGCAGATTTCGAGTTAGAGGTTAAAGAACCAACATAAATTTATCCTATCAGTCCAAAAAACTATTAAATCTTGTCTAAAACAATCAGATCTCGCCTAAAAGAGCATCTCCAATGACCTCGTCTCGTATTTTCTTATTTTTCTTAGTTTTTGTACCATCCTTTGCTACTGGTGAAGTCCAGATTTGAATGCCAAAACCTCGCCGGAAAAATTCAAGACCAGCAACTACTCAAAACTACAACGTAGTGATGGACAAAAAGTGTTTTCTGGTATAAAGTAATGTTTATACACACTTATATAATATTGTATAAAGATGTATAAGTGTGTATATCTGTGGACAATATTGTATAAATTATCTATGTTTTTTATGTATAAGTGTGTATATACATTGTATATGTATAATATGGAAGGTTGACACTTTCTTCTCTTTTTCTTTTTGTCTTATTTTCTGGTATACATTATTACAAATTGTATATACAAGCTTATACAAGTTATACATAATTATACATGTGATGCACATGTACAGTTAAATCAAAAATTAAAATTTTCATATGTCAATTTTTAGTTTTTCTCGAACAATCTATGTTTAAATCGACTTTCCTTGTTGATTTATTTCCCAAATGCAACATTTTTTTCAATTTTTATTTTTGTTTTGGCTATTTGGATCTTGGAAAAGAATAAACTTCGAGGTTCTCGAGTTGCATTATATAAGCCACACCTTCGTAACTCCAAATACCCGGATTCGTTACAGTCCTCCTTGTGATACTCCAACCGCCCCATGAATTGGTTATTCCTAAACGAGTCATAAAGGGTATAACGAACATACCCTGTCTCCACATTGGATCAAGAACATGATCAGAAGGATTAAAAACCGCTAATTCATATAGAGTCGTTGAACCGACCCAACCAACAACCAGAGCTGTATGCATTATATGAACTGAAAGCAACCGACCGGGATCATTCAATACAACGGTATGAATTAATTTGCTTTTTTTTTGTTGTAGATAGAATAGGAATATATACAAACTTGGGGAAGAAGAATAAATACTTACTCAATTTTCGTGCTTGAAGATTTGTTTAATAAGAAAATAATACAAATAATACACATTTTTCGAGCTTTGCCCTATTATTAATGGACTACAGATTTATAAAGTTATAACTGGATTATTCTGCTGCAATTTATATGGGATTGTATTTTTATGTAATTCTCCCTTTACGTATTGTATATATTATAAGTTATAAAGCAGAGCAAAATAGAGGCGACGTGGCATCATCTTATACTAGAAATGCCATTTATTTCTTCAAATTAAATATCTTTGAAGGAATGCGATGGTTGCAGTAGTAATGTCCAAAAAAGAATGCGACCTTACTTTCCCCTCTTCTCATTTCGTCCAAAAACTCTAATTATTTGGTCTTTTTCTCTTCTCCTATTTATAGACACTATTTAAAGTTTTTCATTGAATTGGTCACCAAGGGTCATATCAGTAAGTTACAAAAGAAAAATAAAACAAACGAATGAAACCATCAATGTCCATATCTTGTATCAACAAGAATTTGGAAACGACGATGAATAATTGCCTTTGGCGGAAGACACACTCTTGTACTCCCACACACTCATATTACCCTGCTTGAGGACCTCAAACTCCATAGAAGGGTCAGGTAGATTCAAGGTCGGGGAGTCACTCTCACCCGCACTATCTGGTAAAGAATTCACAGCTACACCCGGGGTGGCATTAGCCTCAAGGCCGAGTCGAGCTCTCTTCTTTGGTGCCATTACTGAAAAATTCGGAACAAAGCACGAATTAGGCAAGGATATTTTCACTTTCGGTTTACCGCACGATATAGAATAACAATGAAAGGGTAATTTCCTAAATGTCCATGTAGCCCCCTAATTATAGATGTGGTCGGCAACACACCGATAAGAAGGGCTCTACCAGACACGGCTCCGAGACATCCTAGGACTATTTTAAAAACCTTAGGCTCTGATACCAAGTTTGTCACGCCCCAAAATCGAGGGACGAGACCGGCGCCTAACCGGGTGAACCCAGTCAAGCGGACCTGGACTGCCTTTCCTGCCCAACGTATTACCCCGCGTTCATAACATATATTATTTCATGTAAGTTAGCCGAATTTAGATTCAAGGTACATCTTACAACATAATTCCATTTTTCCTCTTTTAGCATTTCAACGATTGATATTAAAACATACATAATACATACATAACTTTCCAACATGATCCACGGTTCCGAGTACGTACTGTTACTACCCAAAAATACATATATACACCCACATCATGTCTACGGAGCCTCTACGAATACTAGGGATTTTACATAACTTGCCGGTAACAAGGCCCCGACTATACCTTTACAACATAAGCAAAAGAGGGTGGTATGATCCACACACGGCCCCGAGGAGAAGAGGGGCTCACCACAACTGCTACAGAGATGAAGATGAGGTACCACTAATGGCGGGCGGAGCTACCTGCTATGGAACAACCTACATCCATATAAACGATGTAGCGCCCCCGGCAAAAAGGGACGTTAGTACTGTGGAATAGTACTAGTATGTATGAACAAATTTTATCCCAAGTACAATAAACCAATATACAGATAAGAAAAAGGACATCAATAGGACCAACAATCAAAACACACAGAAAGAGACAATCAAAGTCAACAATTTTACAATCTCTCCTTTTTCCCTTTTCAACACCACCACATTCACGAGTTTTATCAATTTCATATCAATAGTGATAAAAATCACTTTTCCACCCTTATTACCTCGGCCACCCTTATTACCTCGGCCACCTTTATCACCACAACCCACACCTTATTACTTCGTGTTGCGGCGCGCAACCCGACCCCGCCTTACAATTTATATTTCAAAAACAACACCACCAATAATTTCATAGTGATAACGATCACTTTTCCACCCTTATTACCTCGGCCACCCTTATTACCTCAGCCACCCTTATCACCACAACCCACACCTTATTACTTCGTGTTGCGGCGCGCAACCCGATCCCGCCTGACAATTTATATTTCAAAAACAACACCACCAATAATTTCATCACAACAGCAAAAACAACAAACAATTTCATTATAAGAACTTTCCTTTCAAGGATTCCAAATTCAACAACAACACCAAACAATTTCATCACATGGGCCTTCCTTTCAAGGATCACAAATTCACATTTAACAATTCATTTACTTGGGCTCAAGGCACCCCAAACTTTCATCAAGCAGCAATTTATGCACAAGGTGTTGCCATAACCGTTCAACTTATTTACAATGCTTCATATCAATAACTTTAAACAACTACCATCTTTGCACATAATAAAGTAGGCATGCCAAGTCACAATTCAAAATCTCATCTAACACAGTGGGGTGGCAATCAACTAGACAGTCAATTCACATATTTTCATATAAGTACACATACCGTATGCTTGCCACAACAACATGGATTTTACAAGGGTTAAAGTTAGCCATACATACCTGGAGTCGAAATCCCTTTTTAGCTTTTACTCACAAATCACCAAACCGACTAGTACCGTCAATCTAGTTCACAATTAAACATATTCAACTCAGAATTGGAAGTCATGCATGCAATTCAGACCTCTTAAGAATTTTGCCAAACACTATGTGACTCCATTAGATTACCAACCCCGTCTTTGTGAAATTTACCCCAACCCACTCCCTCTTACTAGATTAACACCATTATTAAACATGCATGCAAGGTCTTAGTTAATATTTTCAATAATCAATCCATGCCAATCCTTCCTTTGTTTAAAATCAGAAAATTAATGGAAAAAGGGGTGGGAACCCTTACCTGCTAGAATGAGGAAGAGGGAGATTACTCCAAATATCAGGCCTGAGGGACTTTGAAAATCACTATGGTGGAAGAACCACTTTCTCTCTCAAGAACTCTCCTTTCCTTCTCTCTATTTTGTTCAGAAGACTGGTTGAAATGAAGGGGTGGGGTGTTTTAATGAACTGGGGGTCGGGTTTTAAAATTAGAAAAATTAGGAGCCCGACACAGGTATGCGGTCAGGAATGCGATCACATTCCTAACATGCGGTCCGTAGAGACGACCGCAGAATGACCCTCCAGATGGGCCAACCTTAAAAATACACTGTGCAGGTATGCGACCACTATGCGGTCCGCATACACGTTATGCGATCGCATAACCTCCCTCACAAAATCAAAGGGTAAGAATGCGATAACTATGCGGTCCGCAGAACCGTAATGCGATCGCATAATGGACCGCATAGTTGTCCTCAAGTTGGGCAGTGGCCTTCCCAGGTATACGACCATTATGCGGTCCGCATACCCGTTATGCGATCGCATAGTGCGTCGCATAACGCCCAACTTCTGGAAAATTACATCTTTCAACTTCCGGGGTGCTTTTATTCAAAAAAGGTCCGTTTTTAAGGATTTCTACAGTTATAACAACTCGGGAACTTATTCGGGCATTATTTTAAACAAGACATTTTACGGGAGTGCCTTGCCGAGATCGAAGAAGGCCCCGACCTTGACGCCTCTTTACTCTTTGAGGAGGCTGAGAAGCTTCGAAAGCAGGTAAACTTTGCCTTAACAAATATGTTTAGAGTTTGATTTTTGCCTTTCTGACTCCCTTTCTTTGTGATAAGGCCGTGATGCTTTATGATCAAGATTTTTCCAAGTATCGGGCTGAGCTTGCCCGTTGTGAATATGAGCTCAAGGAGCTCATGTTAGAGATGGACGGCCTCAAGGATCTCTATGCCAAAAAGGAGGGGGAAATCAATGAGCTTCGAGCTGGTTTTGAGAAGGCCGCCCAAGATTGAGTCGAGATCCTCGAGCAAGTAATATAGCCTTTGTGTGCCTGTCTTTTTTTCTATCTCAGCATCTAACACTTTTAACTTTGCAGTTTACATAGAAGGCCGACCTGGTGGAGCAACTTTGGGAGGAGCTCAAAAACAAAGATGCTGAAACCCTTGGGTGGAGACAATATATGAACCGTCTCGCCTCGGAAAAGGACACTCTTCGGGAACAGCTGGCCTCAGTCGAGAAACAACTTCAGAGTGCAAAAGTAGAGAGCCGTATATATAAGGAGCTTCAAATTGAGATGGCCGCTGAATTTGCTAAGGCCAAGTCTGAAGCCGATGAGTTCGTGTCCTCGTATCGAACCGACGCTGCTGCTGCCAATGCTCGGGATCAGGAGATATCTGCTGCAATCGAGCTCAAGTCAACATGTGCTATCAATCACGCTCGAGTGGAGTCTTAAAGGCAAACTCTCGAGGAGGTGCATGCTAAAGGCTTTGACCTTTCTGCCGAAATCGAGAAGGTAAAGGCTCTAGAAGAAGAGGCAGCCGCATTACTCTCCACCGACGAGGATTCTGCCAGCGGCTCCGAGAGCGAGGGAGACAAAGATGAAGTCCCCGAGGAGGAACAGGCCCCCGAATACCAGGCTACCGAAGATGTAGATCCTATGGATACTGCCTCCGAGCAAGTGGCCCTGGAAATAAATTAGGTTCTTTTATCTTCTTTCTTTGATGTAAGGGCCCCATGTGGGAGTTTTTGTAAATGTACTTTTGAATCATCTTTTGAATACAAAGAACATTTTTGCTTCATCTTCGTTTCGTGTTAAATTCTATTTTGTCTTCACTTATGAAACGAAATTTGGTGTTGTAGACAATCAATCCGATTATTAGACTTAAAATATAATACCCTTAGGTTTTGTGTTTGATCAACGATCGATAATAGGATACCCCTTAAGGTTCGATCTTCGAGCCAAGATTTAAGTTGGTTTGACGTTAGCTAGGGGTAAAGAGACTTTTAAGTCCAAGCTAAGTAAGGTCTCGAGCACGGTGTGCTTCGGCCTTTATGCTTTTGGACCTTAGGCTCTTTTAGGTTGGCCTTTAGGCTATTTTGGGTCGGACCTTAGGCTCTTAAGGTAGGGCCAATTCGGCCTCTAAAGTGGCTATAATTCTTTCCTCATTCCGACTAAAAGACTTTGTAAAGAATTTGATACGCCTTAGCATGTGTTTTTTGTACTCGTTGGATTAGGTTCGATCGATTGGAACCTTGTTGTGTAACGATAATTGAATACCTCTTGAGGTTTTTTCGAAGGCTAATATTATCGAAGCCTCTGAATTATTCGAGGGCTGGTTTTATCGAAGCCCTTTATCATTTGCTTTTGCCGAGGGTAGCCTGATTTAACCGGGTTTTCAAAGGGTTTGAAGGCCTTTAGTTTTATGGCGGAAGTCAGACATCTCCGAGCCGCATTATTTTTGTAGCCTTTTTATATGACCGTAGTCTTTAGTATGGCCGTAGTCTTTAGTCCCCAAGTATGATAGCCTTGGCCTTTGTATCAAGGGGATGCCTCTTTGAGGTATTATGAGTTCGAGTATGCCTCTTTGAGGTCTTATATGTTCGAGTTTTCGATGAATGGACGTGTTGACTGTCGATGACAGTCCCCGAGCATTCAGGATGTATCTGGGTTCTGGACCTTGGGCTGTTTCTTGTAGAATTATAAGTGTGAAAATAGTAGGCTTCTTTGAGACACAAAGTGTCTTGATATAGTAAGAATGCTTCTTCGAATAATTGATACATGCGTACATGTTTTGCCGTCGGGGGCTCGACTATTCTACATGGACACGGTTCATTTGACCATTTATCCCATTACAACATTCTCTTATCGAGGCCCTCTTTGGCATGAACTATTTTCTTTGAAAATGCAACCTCCGAGGGTGATGCCCCCCCAGTATTTGAGGTTGATTGAAAAGAAACCTTGAATACTTGTTGAATTTACCTTAGGTAGAATATAAGTGTTGCCTTGTTAAAAACCTTTACGGTAAAACCCATTCGGGATAAAGCCCGATCTAAGGGAAAAAGAGTGCAACACATGTGTAACGACCCGACCGGTCATTTTGCATGTTAGGACCCCGTTCCCCTAAATGATACTTCTCGTAGTTGCTTTTAATGATTTATGACTTGTGGGGACGGGTGGTTCGGGATTTGGAAGAGTTTGGAATGGCATAGGAACACTTGTTTCCTTAAGGTTGGCTTTTAAGGCCAAGTTTGACTTCAGTCAACGTTTTGAGTAAACGACCTCGAAATCGAGTTCCGACGGTTCCAGTAGCTTTGTATGATGATTTTAGACTTGGGCGTATGTCCGGAATGGGTTTTGGATGACCCGGGAGCGTTTAGGAGCCAAATAGTGAAATGTGATTCCTTAAGTTCAAGAATTTAGGTATGGAACATGTTTTTGTGTTATCGAGGTCCGAACAGAATTCCGAGATCGGGAATATTTCCGTTATGTCATTTATGACTTGCTTGCAAAATTTCGTGTCATTCCGAGTAGTATAGATAGGTTCGGCGCATTGAAAGCGAATTCTAGAACTTAAAGTTCTTAAGTTTGATTCTAGGGGTTTTGAGATGTGATTTTGAGTTCTAGCGTTATTTTGGGTGTTCCGAAGACTTGAGCAAGTCCGTATTATGATTTGGGATTTATTGGTATATTTGGACGGGGGCTCGGGTGGGGCCAGATGCCGCTCGGACATCAAACGAGGCCAAAAACCAGCAAAAATAGCTGCTGGTGCACCAGATCTGGTGCGACCGCACCTGCGGTGGCCCAGTCGCAGGTGCGAGACCGCTTGTGCTGTCCTTGCCTCGTAGGTGTGGATTCAGGTGAGGCTGCCCACTTCTCGCATGTGCGGATCAAAATCCGCAGGAGTGAAGCCGCAGGTGCGGGCTCCTCTCCGTAGGTGCGAGCCCAGACTCCCTCGCCCATTTCCGCTGGTGCGAGATTATTCTCGGAGGCGCGAGACCGCAGGTGCTGTCCTCGAGCCGCAGGTGCGGAATCCCTGTAGGCAGTAAGTGTTTTAAAACACGGGAATCCTCCATTTTTGAACTTTCATCTTCTTCCTTGGGGCGATTTTGAGCATGCAAAAGAGACCAACGACCTAGCTACTTAAAGGTAAGTAAATTCTACCCTAATGTTGGTTTAATATTTGAATTCTTAGGTAAATTAACATCCTAATTAGTAGAAATCATGAGTTAGGGCAAATATCTAGGTTTTTATGAGAATGAGGGAATTACTAAGGAATTGGTTATGAAAACATACAAAAAATTACATAATGTTGATCCTTAGACTATGGGTGAGTGTTTCCTTCAAAACTTCCCGGAATCCGAGCATGCCGGCCCCGGGGTGTATTTTGGGATTTTTCAATTTAGGTTGAGATAATCATTTAAATAGAGGAACTTCATACTTTCTAGTATAAATTAATTTATTTATGCAACATTTGACTAGTTTCGAGTCTTTGGGAGACGAGTTTGGAGTTTCGGGCGCATCCTTGACCCGGAGAGTAGGCTCGGCACGAGGTGAGTCTCCTTTCTAACCTTGTAAGAGGAAATTGTCCCCATAGGTGAGTTAAATGATTTTGTGTTAAGGTTGTGGGGACTACGTACGTACGAGGTGGCGAGAGTCCGTGCGTAGTGACTATTATTGTTATGTCTGGGTAGTTAGGCTCACACAATGCCTGTGAATTTCCTTAAGTCGAATTATATGCTTTATGACTCCATTGTACGTAACTTTGTTTCAAGAAAGATCATGGAACTTGATATTTTAAAGGGAATTATTAATTAAAAAGGGATTTAAAGAAAGATGTTGTCTGTGCATGTGACCGCCTCGCAAATTATATTCCGCGAGCGGAGTGTTGTTTTCCCCCACTCTCATGGGAGCGGTCCGTATGCCACGGCAGGTTGGTAGATGCATCTATGGTTCGTGCCGTTCGACCCTTTAGCAGTGCACAAATATTGTTATTATGATGGCTCAGGCCGGTTGTTCTTATTCTGTTATGCGTATGCTAATTTGCTTGACGTCTTTATGACTATTGAGTTGATATCAACCTGGGGGAAAATGAATTGAGAACTTGCTTATTATTGTTTCACCACTTAAATTGAATTGCGGTTACAGTTCGATATTTACTGCCTTATTATCCTCGCAAACTTGTTACCTTCATTATATCCTGCTTAATTATATTGTTGGACCCTAGTAAGTGTCAAGTCGACCTCTCGTCACTACTTCTTCGAGATTAGACTGGATACTCATTGGGTGCATATCTGTTTATGTACTCATGCTACGCTTCTGTACTTAATTGTACATGTTCTGAGGCGGGTGCATCTGGGTATCAGGACGGAGCTCGATCCTGAGATATACATGGATTTGACTTCACGGTGAGCTGCTTCTCTTGGCGATCTTCAGCAGCACTGCGGAGCCTTCTTTTGTTTACTCCTGTCTAGTTCTTTCAGACAGTAGGACAGCTTATTCATCTTTTGTTATATTCTACTAGTATGCCTGTAGACTTGTGACACTAGTTCCTGGCACACACGTAGTAGAGATTTTACTTTTGGGCTGTAAATATGGGCTTGTGATCTTTTATGACTATTTCTGTTAAAGTTAGTCAATTTATCCATTTTACTTATTGTTTTAAACTTAAAATTTGACAAGTGTTGGAATCTTTTATCAAGAAGAGAATTTCACTAGTAAATCAAATTGTTGGCTTGCCTGACCATGGTGTTGGGCGCCATCACGACCTGAGTTAGGATTTTGGGTCGTGACAACATGCTTTAAAACCCAAGGTCTTCGAGTTGAAGGGTGCTTCGACGTCTCCAATGGAACACCTGTAAGGGGTTAGTCTAAAATATAAATGAAAAGGGGAGAAGGTCATACCTTAGCAATTATAGTGTTTGAGCAATGATATATTCCAATTGTTTGGTAGTTGCTCGCCTTCAATTGTGCTAAGTTTGTAGGATCCTTTCCCTACGATTCCGAGGACACGGTACGGTCCTTCCCAATTGGGGCATAGTTTCCCTTCGTTTGGGTCTCGAGTATTGAGAGTGAATTTTCTTAGAACTAAATCCCCGGCTTCAAAGTGGCAAAGGTTTTCCCTTCTGTTGTAATACCTCTCGATCCTTTGTTTTTGTGCGGCCAATCGGACTAGTGCGGCTTCACGTTTTTCATCCAGCAGATCGAGGATAGTGTTCATGGCCTCGTGGTTCGAATCCTTGGTGGTATGCTAAAACCTGAGTAGGTTCCCCGACCTCGACCGGAATCAACGTTTCAGACCCAGACACCAAAGAAAATGGGGTTTCCCCATGCTCGACTTCGACGTCGTTCGATATTCCTATAACACCTCGGGCAATATTTCTCTCCATTTCCCCTTAGCATCATCCAACCTCTTATTCAAATTTTGAATGATGGTTTTGTTTGTGAACTTAGTCTGGACATTTGTGCTGGGGTGATAGGGCGTTGATAGAATCCTTTTGATTTTATGGTCTTCGAAGAATTTTGTCACTTAGCTGCCGATGAACTACTTCCCATTGTCACATACTATTTCGGGGGGTATCCCGAACTGACACACGATGTGGTCCCATATGAAGTCAATGAATTCTTTTTCTCTTATTTTTTCGAAGGCATGCACTTCTACCCATTTTGAAAAGTAGTCAATCATAAACAAAATAAATTTAGCTTTACTTGGAGCCGTTGGTAGGGGGCCGACGATGTCGCCCTCACTTCATGAATGGCCACGGGGACATGACTGAATGGAGTTGTTCACCGGGCTGATGGATCATCGATGCAAACCTTTGGCATTTATCACACCTTCGAACGAACTCCTTGTTATCTTTTTCCATGCTATCCCAGTAATACCCTGATCTGATCACCTTGCGAACCAAAGAGTCGACACCAGAATAGTTCCCACAAGTGCCTTTGTGGATTTCTCGTAGTACATAATCGGTGTCCCCCGGTCCCAAGCATACCACCAGTGGTCCGTCAAAGGTTCTTCTATATAATGTTCCATTTTCATCGAGTGAGAATTGTCGCGCCCCCTTTTCCTCGCAAAATCGGGTTTCGACATTTCTGGGACAACTCCTTCTTTTTTGGGATTGATTAAGGAATTGGAAGAGTCGCTACCTAACAGATTAAGGTGCGTTAGGTCACCTAGAGCAATTAACTCATATAACCAGTTTGCATCACCAGAGATCGGGTAAGGGCTCAAATTACCTCGAGGGGAAGGTGTTAGGCCCCCCTCGAGGTCCACAACGGTGGGTCCCGACCGAACTTAAATTAAGCGAATTAGTCTAAAAGGGGAAGAAAACAATTTGGACATTACAAATTACTTTAAACAGGATTATAAGGGGGGTCCTAGAGTTTTTAGCATATAGGATCATTCCATGCAATACTTTGTAACTCCCTTAAGTCGGGGTGTTACTCATAGCATTAGCGCATGTGCTATCATCTCCTTACTATCCAATTACTATCTTTAAGTTGTTACCTAAGCGTTCTAGTAGCTTCTAGCTAGTTCCTTATGTGTGCACTACCCGTCACTTACCTACGGCCCTAGAGGTATTAGGACCTCTATTCGGGATGGTTCTAGACCAATCTATGTTACTAAAAATGTGAAATCTAGGCGACAACCCACTTGTCACCTTGTGTACACAACTTTCACATAATACAAATATCACAAACAACTCCAATCCTAAGGGGTAGTTCCCCACACAATGTTAGGCAAGATATTTACCTCAAACAGGCTAACTTAATCCACTAGTAAACATTTTCCGCGAATATCCAACTCTGGACGTCTCGAGTCTAGCCAAATTAACTTAATACAATTAACACAAACCATGGGAAACTATTTTGGATAATAAAGTTGCAATCTTTAAAGAAAATTAAAAAGTCAAGTCAAAATTTCAACCCGGGCTCGCGTCTTAGAACCCGACCAATTATACAAAATCCGAACATCCATAAAATAACGAGTCCAACTATACTAAAATTATCCAATTCCGAGCTGAAATCGACCTTTAAGTACTCGATTTAAAGTTTAGGATGTTTTCACAAAATTCCCCAATTTTTCTAACTCAAAACATTAATTAAATGATAAAAACAATGATGGATTCGTTTATAATAATCAAATCCAAGTCAATACCACTTGCCCCGACCAACTTCTTGAAAATCCCTACAAAAATCGCCCAAAATCGAGATCTTTAACTCAAAAGATGAAAAATAACACTTACCCTAGATCCAGCCCCTTTTATGCCCAGCTATTCTGTATCTGCGGCTCTGTACCAGCGAAAATTCCAACGCATATACGGCTTCTCATTAAGCCTAGAAAATCGCTTATGCGGAGTGTTCTGCGCATCTACGCTTGCGCTTTTACCGAACCAAGCCTCTTTTGCGCATACGCTTCTGCAAAGAAACAACCGCATCTGCGCACACAAATCGCCCTTCCCCAATATCGCTTATGCGGCTCAAAAGGCGCTTCAGCGGTGCCACACCCGGGCCCAAAATGCGCAGGTGCGATTGCACCAGAACCTCAGCTTGACAGAAATTCTTCTATGTCCAAAATGATTCTTGATACAAACCGAATCACATCTGGGCCCGCGGGACCCCCTCCAACATACCATCAAGTCCCATATCACATAACGGACCTACTCGAGGCCTAAAATGACATCCAACAACATCATACCTTCGAATCACAACCCAATACAAACCTATTGAATCCATGAACATTCAACTTCCAAAACCAACGCCGGTTCATACCAAACCTACTCCGGTTGACCTCAAATGTGCAAAAGTCATAAATGACACTACTGTCCAATTCCAACTCCTGAAACCAAAATTCGGACCTGATATCAATAGAGTAAACTCTTGGTCAAACTTTTCAACCTTTCAAATTTTTAATTTCGCCAATTCAAGCCAAAACAAGATACGGATCTCCAAATCAATATCCAGACACATTACTTAGTCCAAAATCACCATACGAAGCTATCAAAATTATCTAAACTCTATTCCAGAGTCGTCTACAAGAAAGTCAAACTTCGGTCTACTCTTTCAACTTAAGCTTCCAGCCTTGGGACTAAGTGTCCTCAATCAACTCTGAAATCAAACCAACCACCCCGACAAGTCATATAACCATGATATAACATAGAGGATGCAATAAATAGGAATGTGGCTAAAATACTCAAAACGACCGGCTGAGTCGTTACAACAATAACTGACAGTAACGGGCAGGAGCTAAACAAGGAAAATAGTTACAAGAAATAATACTATTAAAACTCCTTCATATATCGCGTATCCCATCAGAAAATCTGCTAAGTTATACTATCAATTATCAATATTCTTATTGTTTCCTGTTATTGGAAGAATTGTTCTTTCCTACCGTAAGAAAGTGGCAATCATCAATAAGGTTTATATTTTCTTATTCTTAGTTTAATTTTTTGTTATCTTAATTCCTTTTTCATATCAATTTCATTTGGACAAGTCAAGTAAATTAGTTGTTAGAAATCCAGATTATTTTATTTATTTATTTTATTTTCAAATACAATATTTGGATTAAATAAATTGGTTCAATTGTCGGAAAACTAATAATCGTTTCACTTTTCATTTATATATTTTATCTTTAGCAATGAATTATATTTGGAATTGACCAAATTACTCAGAAAGGGAATGGACAAGGGGGATCTCTTCCACACAATTCACCACAACTCTCACGTGACAATTCACCCGTTAGATCTGCTAGTCACAACATAGAGTAACAAAATGAAGAAAAATTAGTTTGTTGGATGACTTGAAGATATTTATCGCTCAGAAAATTGGTGAAGCTTTACGGGCCTTGACGGGTGGTGTGCCAAACGCAGTTCTAGTTCCACCACTAGTTAACACAACCATAGAAAATCCCAACTAGGGGCTTGAAAACTCAATAAGTGGAAAAATCCCAAATAACTCCCGAGTGGGAGGTTCAGGTACGCCAATTAATTCTAATTTACAAACTCTAGTTCTAACCATGCAGAAACAATTCAAGGAACAGATGAACGGATCGAACAGATGCCGGGTGTTCCATCAGTAATCAAAAATAAGTGTAGCACCATTGCCTATACTCAAGAAATTCAAAATGCCAGTTATTCTTGATTTCTGTACTTGATACGTATTTGTTGCTCACTGTCTTACATGTCTACAGTATTTCGTTACATCCTGTCATATATTATACTGTTGGACCTTAGTGAGTGTCAAGTCAACCTCTCGTCACTACTTCTTCGAGATTAGATGGGATACTCACTGGGTACATATTTATTTATGTACTCATGCTGCACTTCTGTACTTAACTGTACAAGATTTGAGGCTGGTGCATCTGGTTATCAGATTGGAGCTAGATATTAACTGTAGCGGACTTAACTTCACGGTGAGCTTCTTCTCCTAACGATCCTCAGCAGCACCATGGAGTTTCTTTTGCTTATGTCCCCGTCTATTTGTTTCCGACAGTGGGATTGTATATTCTACCTTTTGTATATCCAGTTAGTATGCCTGTGATACTCGTGACACTAATTCCTGGCACACACGTAGTAGTTGTGTAGATTATGTCCGTACATATATGCATATTTTGGATTCACACCTCATTATGACTGTTTTGTTTAAAACTGGTTAGTTACCCCTAATCGGTTAATAATCTAAGCTTTGTAACTTAGTATATATATTGATATGTTTTAGGCAAATGAGAAGGAACCGTAGTAGTTTAAAGGTTGGCTTGCCTGACCCCGCTATTGGGCGCCATCACGACCTGAGTTAGGATTTTGGGTCGTGACACGATCGATCGGCAAAGAAAAGCCAGAATGGGAAGATACATCTATCTGGACCTCATACAAGCAATGAGAGAAATTAAAATGAGAGAGTCTTATCGGTGAAAACCCACACGGGCACCATAAGGTGACGGTGAGTAGAGAAATTAAAAATGAGAGAGTCTTGTTAGTGAAAACTCGCAAAGAGCACTACAGGGCGATGGCGAGAAGAGAAAATGAGAGAGGTTAGATGGTGAAAACCCGAAAAGGGAACTACTAATTGAAAAGGGGATGATTGGTCACTAATATCGACATGGTCTGGGGCAAGGTTTCTCAACCTCGAGTTAAAAGTCGTGACGAATTTCTGAGAGTCAGATGGTTTATATAGATCAGGCATCCAGTCCAAGACGCATGTCATGTTCATTGAAAGTCGCGTACACGCTAGATAAGCCCTTCTTCTCTTCCCCGAAAGGGATATTTCTTGTCAAAATTCATTATCCAGTTTCTTTGTTATTCTCTTTTGATCCCTTTCAGTCTGACTCTTTTTCTAAGGTAAAACAAAGAAAGGACGGAAAATCTGATTTACAGGGTTCTTGTTTTACGCAAGCCAACAGGCAAAGGGCACCGAGCCTCATCAGGGGCATCAAGTCGATCCCGACCGGCCGCAACGGCCGTTGCTTTAAACAAAACTCTGCAAAGGAGAAGATCAAATCGAAATGTCTATAAAGGCAATTGAAGTGAAAGGTTATGTCCCACATGGCTAACCCCCCCCCCCCCCCCCCCCC
>ML291109.1:35434-64924 GCA_005239495.1 Nicotiana undulata | reverse complement strand
CCACCCCCGGCGAAGTTTGAAAAGCCAAAGCGCACCAAGTGCTTTAAATTAAGGACGGGGAAAAATCAGAAATGAAAGGCCAATGAAGGAAAAAATAAAGTTGGAAAAGGGTTAAGTCCCACACGACTAACCATTGCAACAGAATTCGAGGGGCCCAAAAATTCTCCCCGATGCTCTAGAAATCCAAAAGGAAAACAAGTGAAAGGCCTACAAAGGCAGAATAAAGGTGAAATATTGGGTCCCACGTGATCGATCACCACAACAAAAGCCGGAAATCCAAGGTCTCCGGATCTGGAAACAAACCTAATCCCCGGCAAGCAAGCAAGCAGGCGGTTGAGATCTTCGTCAATAGAGACGAGATTAAGCAATTGAAATAATCAAGGCCGCAAAACCAACCACCATTTCAAACTAACAAATTTCTCTTTGTTGAAATAAGAAACAGGTGCAACTCAAAAGCAATCGTGCAAAAGGCAGGTGCAACCAAGAGAAAAGGCGCAAGAGCTAAAAGCAGCTCTGCAACAACAAATCCAAAAGGAAAGTTTTCTCCAAAATCCTTTCCCGCATTCATTAAAAAAAAAAGGTTGAAAACAGCTCAAATCTGAAGTGGTATAGGGTCTCCAGACCCTAGCTACACCTTTTCCGACATGGGAGTACACGCTCCCTAGTCGATGCCAATTAAGGGTATACATTCCCTAATTGATGTTTTCTTTTACAATTAAGGGTATACATTCCCTAATTGATGTTTTCTTTTACAATTAAGGATATACATTACCTAATTGATGTTTTTCTTTTCTAATTAAGGGTATACATTCCCTAATTGATGTTTTCTTTTCTAATTAAGGGTATACATTCCCTAATTGATGATTTGCTTTTCCAATTAAGGGTATACATTCCCTAATTGATGCTTTCTTTCCCAATTAAGGGTATGCATTCCCTAATTATTGCTTTCTTTTCCAATTAAGGGTATACATTCTCTAATTGCCGCTTTCTTTTCCAATTAAGGGTATACATTCCCTAATTGATTTCCTTTTCCCGACATAGGGTGCACGTGCTCTCTGGTCGATGCCAATTAAGGGTATACATTCCCTAATTGATGATTTCCTTTCCAATTAAGGGTATACATTCCCTAATTGATGTTTTCTTTTCCAATTAAGGGTATACATTCCCTAATTGATGTTCTGCTTTTCCAATTAAGGGTATACAGTCCCTAATTGATGTCATGCTTTTCCAATTAAGGGTATACATTTCCTAATTGTTGCTTTCTTTTCCAATTAAGGGTATACATTCCCTAATAGATTTTCTTTTCCCGACATGGGTGCACACGCTCCCTTATCGATGCCAATTAAGGGTATACATTCCCTAATTGATGATTCATTTTCCAATTAAGGGTATACATTCCCGAATTGATTTCTTTTCCAACATAGGGTATACAACCCCTAGTTGATTGTTCTTTTTCCGACATAGGGTATGCAATCCCTAGTTGATTTTCATTTTGCAACATAGGGTCGCCAGCCCCTAGTTGATCTTGCTTTGAGATGTAGGGTATCCACTCCCTAGTCTGCAATAACTCCGGGTGCACTGCTCCCGGCTTTTCATCGCTTTCAATAACAAAATAGTGTAGATTTCCTTACAATAACTCACGAAATTTTCCTAGTGAAAACTGGGGCAGAAAATTTCGTTCGTTTGTTTTGATTTTTGTGCATATTACATTTTTTAGGACCTTGGAACTCGAGACGACCAAAAGAAGAAGTTTCGGTCCAAAACAATAAAACAAAAGGGAAAGAGAAGATTGAACCCAAAGTGCAGAAACGGGAAAGTGATGGACTATTCAGGACGAGATTGAAGTCCTCCGTTCGGTATATCCTGCCTTGATCGGAGAAATGACAAGAAGAAACCAGCACTTGCGGCTAACGAGTATCAAGATTCAGGTTAGTGTCAGCAAAAGATCGAGACTCAAGACCAAGTCCTAGATAGGAATCTTGTAACTTAGCAATTGATAGGTTTAGTTAGTCTTTCATTTTGTACTTGGGTGTAATAAGGAGCTCAACGAGCAGTAAGCAGCATCAACAACAGCGATACCACAGTTACTCGGTAGTCCCAGCTACCAAAACTTCCAGAACTACACTGACCTGATTCCTTTATAGCCAAGGATATATAGGCAACCTCTGAAGCAGGGTTCGGTAAAGAATTTCAAAAGCGCTTCACAATGGAACATATGAATGGGTGAAGTCGTTTATGACTGCTCACTTTGTCATTGCCCGAAAACTCTTCGTCTTTCCGAGCAAAGAGGGGCAGCTGTGAGCACGTGGTTTTTACTTACCATATCATCCTACAAACATCTCAATAAATTAATTGATTGTATGAATTTTTAGTGATTAATTGTGAATTGTTTGCATTTTGCATATTCATAATTCATCTTTTAAAATTATTAAGATCGCATCACCATTATCGAAGAATTATGAACTTATTATTTTTAATTAATAGAATTAAACATGGACGAATAGTGGTTATTTGATGTAGCATGGTTTTAACAACTAATTACTAAAAATTAATCATTTTATCCAATAAATCATAAATTTAATTAGGAATATAAAATTAGTTGTTTTATTCTTAATTAATTTGTAATTAGATGAAAATAAGGTTTAAAATTAATTAATACATTTTTGGATTTAATTAAGGTTTGAATTTAATTGAACTAATTGGTTTAGTAATTAAAAAGCTTAAAATTAGACCTGGGCTAACTTGCCCATGCCCAAGAATCCGTCCCTACACCCCACCCCAATAAACCCTACCCGGCCTGCCCCAACCTCATCCCTAAATGACCCCGTTTAAGACAAATTAAATCCTAGTCGTTGATCTATCTTAATCTAACGGCTGGGAACTCCTTAATCAATAAATATAAATATGTCCAAACACTCCCCACCCCCCTCCATTTGACTCTAAGTCTAACACCCCTCCCCACTCATCTCTTTCCTCTCTCTAAGACCGGTTGGTCTCTGCCAGTCCCCACCGTAGTCCCATCGTCCCCCCGCCCTAACTCCGCCGGTCGGAAATTGCCTCCGGCGGCGGAGCTTCTCCAATCAACTCCAAAATTATACCAGATGATCCCCATGGTCTCCTCAAACCCGTCCCAACGTTGATTTCCCCAAACAATCATCCGTTTGCGAGTAATTCAGGATCTAGGAAACTGTCGAAACCCTAAAGTGTGCTGAAGATGATCCCAAGCGACTCTGTGACTCAAACTCACATGAGTCGATGGCTCTTGACAAGAGTCGTCGATTCATGCGAGTAAGGGTCACTTTTGGAGGTCGCCGGAGTCTGGCCAAACTCCGTCAAGTCGCCGGAGTTCGTCCAAACTCCTCAAATGGGTATTCCCTCTCTCCTTTCTATGTGTTTCTTGTACCTTTTGATTAATAGCATGAATAGGCCGTAGTTTAATCGTTGTCTTCTTCTTACTATATCACTGTTTTTTCATTTTTGTTTTTCTTTCATTATCTTCTTTTTCCTGTTCATGCTTGATTAGTTCGAAACCTCCAAAATATATTTTTTGATAAACATGTTCCTAGCTTAGACTGTGTTCACTATTTCATGTGTGTTTCTTGTTCCTTGATCCGTTTTAATTGATCCTGTTCCATTGCATGTGTTTGGAGTTTACTGAACCATTTTTCTTAGGGTAGCTTAGTTATTTAGATAGGTTTCAATGTTAGGTTGAGCTTTAAATCCGTCTCATGGCAGTCATGTATTGTCCTTGGCCAGAGTCCTTGTCACGATTGTTAAACTATTTTCCTATGAATTGTTTTGGTTGTTAATTCGACTGATTGAGAAATTTGTCAATATATCATGTTGATGAGCATGTCAGCCTATTAGAATCTACTATTTGGCATTGATTAATTACTTAGTAATCCATTTGAGTACTTTAAAATCAGGATAATCGATTAATTAGGCTAATACTTAGTTCTAAACCGGTGTATGGTCATGGTGTGACCTAGATTAATCGAGACTAATTTAATTAATAATAACTTTCTAAAAAGTCACTTGTTTAGCTAGTTTAACCTAGGTTGACAGTCTCAAACAATTCACTAAGTATTAAAATCTGTCCAAGATAGCTAGTTTAGGGTTAGTTAACTAAAATAAATTGTTTAACCTAGGCTTAATATTTCTGATTTTAGTAATTGACTGGACTAAATCAGTTAACTTAATTTAAGGAGTTAAATTCATTGACCTACTTTAATTAATTAACTTAAACATAGGTAATTAGTATGAAACTAACTCTAGGCATTTAATCAATTAACCTTTAATTAGTTAACTTAAGCATAGTTAAACATAACTAGTAGTTAACAATAGTAAGCTAACTAGAGTTAATTAACTAAACTAAACCCAAGTAAGTAACCCTGGTTACCTAATGGTAAATATAGGGACTTCAAAGGGTATATCAGGTAATGTATATTAGGAAATAAGATTTATAAAGGTAAAAAGGTCTTTTAAAAGGGAAGAATGTTCTATAATAGGGGGCAGCTGTCCCAAAGATAAGGTTGACAGCTGCCCTATGTACTATTTTGTACTATTTTCAGCTTTTGGATAGGGAATATTCCAAGGGTTATCCCATTCCAAAATATCCTATAAATAGACCCCACTCCCTTTTTGACTGCAGATTTTTTGGACTCTAAAAATTCCCTCTACACTCTGAAAACCTTTCTTAGCTGCTAACACATTCTGAAAAATACAGAAAGAATCAGAATATTTTTCCATTCATAAACAAAATTTCCAAAAAAGAATATGGTTGAAAAAGTTTGATTTTCTTTTGGGATTTCATCAGGCTTTTGTGGGTCTTCTCAACTTGGTTCTTGATATTTTCTTTTCCTAGTTTCGAAATATCTGTTTTGAATGTTCAAGTCCTAGACTGTTTACTCTTCCTGGTTTGCTGGGTTTCTGGCTGCTCCTGCTCTTATTGTTGCTGGAGTTTTCCTTCTTTTTTGCTACTTTGCTGATCACCTGACCTTTATTTGGTCAGGATTTCATTAATTTTCTCTTCAAGGTATGTAACAACGAACTTTAGACAGAGTATTGAATCCAGAATTTTGATGCTGAAATTGTTGACTCATCTTGTATTTACTTTAAGATTGTATGAATCTGAATACTCTCCTCCTCCATTCTTGATATAAAAAACTGAAGTAAGGTTACTATTATCTGAGTGTATGTATGCAACTCTTGGAATCTGCTTGGTTATTTGCTGAGTTTTTCTGTAATACGTTTAACATTTGATAGTTAGATGGTAATTTCATATGTGTTTAGCATGTTAGAATAATTTGCACTTGGGTAGATGAGTTTGATTCCTTAATAATCAAACTCACCCCATGATGAGTGCACAAATATTAGTATGGTTGGTTGAAGTTTACCCTTCAAAAGGGTACAAAGTATATAGTTAAAAGGGCATTAGAATTGAGGAAACCGAACCTTTGAATGGTCAGGTTCAGCCTCTAAAATTCCTAAATAATCAAAGTTTCTATATAGTTTAGAATTATGTTAGTAGTAGCACTAGGGTAGATGAATATGACTTCTTAATAGTCAAATTCACCCCTTGGTAGTGCGTAAACAGTAGCTTAGGATGCTGAAAATCATCATTTATGGGTATAAAATGGATAATCAAAGGCTCCTTAGAGGAAAGAATCTGAATCCCCAATATGATCAGATTTATTATCTAAAACACGCCTAAATAATCAAAGTCAAAGAATAAGCATGGACTAAAGGTCCAAGGTATAACAATGACATTCTGGGGTTGAGTTTGATCCTTTCATGATCATATTCACGCCAAACGAGTACATAAATGATTCTGTCCTTGGAACAGATAAATATAAGCATCATCAGGATTAGAATTGACCTTCTCATGGTCATTTTGGTTCTGATGAATGCACAACACATAATGAGTTGGGGTGTTCTACATATTACAAAGGGAAAGCTTGAACGAGAGGCCACAAAGGAGCTTCGAATCAGCAAATTAGTTAGAATTTTTATTTCAGTTTCGTTCATTCAGAAAATGTATAGCAGCTGTTAAGTTATAATTCCCTTGTATCGATTTTTTCGCTCTCATTGTAATGTAATTTAAGACTGGACTGTACATTTAATTTCAATTTTGTTCATGTTCTTAAAATTTGAATTTACATTCTACCTATTCTGAAAATGATATTAGGCAAAAGAACGCATGTGAGATCTATAAGAACACTTCGTTGGATCTCGAAAATGGTTGTTTCAAAATTCAGTTAGAGTTTCGACATAAATAAAGTTAGTAGATTATCTTCAGTCTATTTTGTATCTTATAAATCTGCAAAAATCAATATATACATATGTGTGAATTTTAAGCCTTCAGAAACATGAGAATAGGTTGTTTAAAAATTGGTAAGAATCACTGTCTCAAAATTAATAAGGTTGCCTGTGGTTCGATCTTTGTTGGAAATCATAAAAATTTCTGAAAGAAGCGTGACTTTACCTTGCCAATTCATTTCAGAATTAACGAGTATTCTAGATCCATGTTTAGGTTGTCTAAAAATGGAAAAACTAGAAAATATCTGTTGTGTATGTATGAACCAATATGTATTTTGATTACCATGTTTTCTTGTTTATTCATCAAACTGAAAAATAAATATCATTAAGACTTAGTTGAATTTCCTATACTAGTGACCTCCCTATAAATTAGTCGTAATTAGGATTGGCCAAAGAGTTAAGTGATAGATCGGGCTAAAATATGGCAATAGCCCAAGAATCTTGTCCTTTAGGCTAGAAGAATTTGATCTAGGAAGAAAAAATGCTTCTTTTAGTTTGAGCTTCAATAGGAAGCACCAAAATTACCATAATCTACACTTGGGAGTGGCAACTCATGTCCTTGATCCATAACTCAAAACATTAGTAAAATACGCATTAGCAATTACGGATGCATTTCATGTGACGTGTTTGCCGTGTGTTCAAAAACAACAAGTGCACGCCATCGTGACTTGTCTAAGATAAATCCATAAACGTCCTAATTGATCTTAAAACTAAAATGCTCATTCAAATAGAAAATAAGTAAAGAATGATCGAATATTGCCTCAAATAGGCACTATAAAACCGTCATGACCAATAGTTTTGACTACATAATCTACACTCATGTTCGACTACTCATGTCCCCGTCTTCAAACTTTAAATCATAATAAAATCACGTGTTCCAATTGCGGGTGCATTTCATGTGGCGTAATTGTAACATGTCCAAAGCATAACGAGTGCATGTTCTCGTGATTTGTTTTCAAGATAAATCCATACTTATCAAAAGCGGCTAAATTTCAAAGAGTTTAAATATGTAATAGGCTAAAACATGTAAATAATCGGATAATTTAGGCCAAATAATAATAGTTAAGAAACCGTGCTAGAACCACGGAACTCAGAAATTCCTAACACCTTCTCCCGGGTTAACAGAATTTCTTACTCGGATTTCTGATCGCAGACAAATCAAAACAGAGTCAAATCTTCCTCGATTTAGGATTTTCAAAACAAAACGGTGTCCCGGAGCATCGTCAAAAATCCGGGTGGCGACTCTGAAAACTAATAAAAATCCCAAATTCGAATAATGTCACTTTAATTAAAAAAAACTCCCTTATTACCCGTTCATCAATCTGGGGGTGGTGGGAAAAGGAGGTGTGACAGCCACTACATTGGCCTTTCCCGGGTGATACAAAATAGTAAGATCATAATCCTTGAGAATCTCTAACCACCTCCTCTGCCGCAAATTCAAATCCTTCTGCCTCAACAGATACTGCAAACTACGATGATCAGTGAAAATCTCACACTGTACCCCATACAAGTAATGCCGCCAAATCTTTAAGGCATGAACAATGGCAGCTAACTCAAGATCGTGCACTGGATAGTTCTTCTCGTGCACCTTCAACTGTCTAGACGCGTAGGCAATCACCCTACCGTCCTGCATCAATACCGCTCCCAAGCCAACTCTAGAAGCATCACAATAGATTGTATAAGAACCCGAACCAGTAGGCAAAATTAGTACCGGAGTTGTGGTCAATGCTGACTTGAGCTTCTAGAAGCTCTCCTCACACTCGTCGGACCATCTGAATGGATCACCTTTCTGGGTCAATCTGGTCAAAGGCGAAGCAATAGAAAAGAATCCTTCCACAAAACGACGGTAATATCCCGCCAAACCAAGGAAACTCCTAATATCTGTAGCTGAGGACGGTCTGGGCCAACTCTGTACCGCCTCGATCTTCTTTGGATCCACCTGAATACCCTCACTGGACACCACGTTCCCCAAGAAAGATATTGAACCAAGCCAAAACTCACACTTGGAGAATTTTGCATAAAGCTTCTCCTCCCTCAACCTCTGCAACACAACCCTCAAATGCTGAGCATGCTCCTCATGGCTACGAGAATACACCAGGATGTCATCAATGAACACAATAACGAAAGAATCAAGGTAAGGTTGAAACACACTGTTCATCAATTGCATGAACGCTGCTGGGGCATTTTTTAACCCAAATGACATAACCAGAAACTCATAATGACCATATCTGGTCCTGAAAGCAGTCTTCGGAATGTTAGAATCCCGAATCTTCAACTGATGATACCCCGACCTCAAGTCGATCTTGGAGAACACCTTATCTCCCTGAAGCTGATCGAATAAGTCATCAATGCGAGGCAAAGGATAACGATTCTTCATCGTAACCTTATTCGGCTGTCTATAATCAATACACATATGCATGGAGCCATCTTTCTTTTTCACAAACAACGCCGGTGCACCCCCAAGGTGACACACTAGGCCGAATAAACCCCTTATCTAAGAGTTCCTGAAGCTGCTCCTTCAGTTCTTTCAACTCCGCTGGTGCCATGCGATAAGGTGGAATAGAGATAGGCTGAGTGTCGGGCACCAAGTCAATACCCAAATCAATATCCCTGTCAGGTGGCATGCCTGGCAGGTCTGCGGGGAATACATCCGGAAAGTCATGGACTACAGGAACAGAATCAACATATGGAGTCTCACTACTAACATCCCTCACAAAAGTAAGATAAGATTGACACCCTTTCTCGACCGTACGCTGAGCCTTTAAATAGGAAATCACTCTGCTAGGCACATGCTCTATAGACCCTCTCCACTCAACTCTCGGAAATCCAGGCATAGCTAAGGTCACGGTCTTAGCATGACAATCAAGAATCACATGACATGGGGATAGCCAATCCATGCCCAGAATCACATCAAAATCAATCATACTGAGTAATCAAGTTCACTCGGGTCTCCAGACCCCCAATAAATATAAGACACGATCGGAACACGCGGTCCACAACAATAGTATCACCCACCGAAGTCAAAATATGAACAGACGTAACTAAAGACTCACGGGGCATATTCAGAAAATGAGCAAAATAGGATGAGACATAAGAGTACGTGGAACCAGGGTCAAATAAAGCCAAAGCATCACTGTGACAAACTGAAATAGTACCTGTAACCACCGCATCTGAGGCCATAGCATCAGGCCTAGATGGAAGTGCATAGATACGTGGCTGGCCTCCACCTGCTCGACCTCCCCCTCTAGGGAGGCCTCTAGCTGCCTGAGTAGGTGGTGAAGTGACTGGCACTGAAGCCGAGGGCTGAACCCTCTGTTGAGATGAACTACTAGGATGACGGGGACACTGCCTCCACTCATGTCCGAACTCTCCACACTCATTACAACTACCTGGAGTTGGAGATGAAAACTGACGAGAACCCATGCCACCATGATAACCACCAGATGAGTCATGCATAGAAGAACCCTGATAAGATGATGCTCGGGCAGAGCTCTGAGATGGAAGGGCACTAAAAGATGAACGTCCCTGATGAGAACTGCGAGGACCCTGCCCCGAAGATACACCACTATAAGTTGGGCGAACTGGCTGTGGAGGTCTAAATGGACGACCTTTGATGTGCTGAAACTGCCCCCTAGAAGGGGCACCACTGAAGTTACTTTCTCCCCGAGGCCTCTTGACCTCTCTCTCCTCACGATCCTGCCTACGAACTGACTCAATATCCCGAGCAATGTCAACAACCTGCTCAAATGTAGCTCCAGACACTCTCTCTGGTCATCAAGATCCGAAGCTGATAAGTAAGACCATCTACAAACCTCCTAATCCTTTCCCTGTCAGTAAGGACAATCTCAGAAGCATGTGTAGCCAACTCGGAAAATCTTATCTCGTACTAAGTAACTGACAACTCTCCCTGGCGCAGCTGCTCAAACTGTCTACACTGCTCCTCTCTGTGTGACTGAGGAACGTACTTCTCCAAAATGATCGTGGAGAACTGCTGCCATGTGAGTGGTGCTGAACTAACCGGCCTACGCCTCTCGAATGACTCCCACCAAGTGAAAGCAGCACCAGCAAACTGAAATGTAGCAAACGGGACCCCACTGGTCTCCAAAATACCCGCAATACGTAGTATCCTCTGGCATTTATCCTGAAAACCTTGGGCATCCTCACCCTCTGTGCCACTGAAAGTCGGAGGTTTAAGTCTGCTGAACCTCTCCAGTCTACGCTGCTCATCCTCGGGCATAGCTGGAATGACAAAATCCTGGACTGGGATATCCGGCTGAGTTGGGGTTGCTCCCGGTGTCTGAATACCCCGTAATGCCTGCTTAGGTGTCCGGGCAGCTGGAGTCTGTTGCCTCCTCCGGCCTGAGCTGCAGTGGCATTAGGGGACATAGCAACTGCCTGAGCTAAACTGGAACACACCGTCAATATCTGAGTCAGGGTCTCCTGAAGACCCGGAATAACAATAGGCATTGCCAGTGCCTGAGCCCGTCCCGCTGGAGCACCATCGGCGGGAACCTGATCCTGAATGATAGGGGGATCCTTGGGTACTACCCCGGCTACTACTTAGGCTGGTCCCCTACATCAACCACGGCCTCGACCCCTTGTGGGTCTGGCTGGTGTCTGGTCACCCTAATCAGTATTGCATGTCCTCACCATCTATGAGAGAATGAAACAACGTAAGTTTAGATTTCAAGAATCAGTAGATTGGCACGAAAGAGTTCAAGGAAAATAGAGATATTTCCTAAGAGTTTTGCAACCTCTCAAAGATAAGTACAGACGTCTCTGTACCGATCCACAAGACTCTACTGAACCTACTCATGACCGTTGAGTCCTATGTAACCTAGAGCTCTGATACCAGCTTGTCACGACCCCAAATCCTAACAGACCGTGATGGCGCCTATCGTGGAACTAGGCTAGACAACCATCACATCACTACGCATTTGTTCTATTATAATAATTTACAATTCAATAATAAACGGCAACCATAGCATAAATAAATTCTTTAAGTCTTAGCGCCCCAATAATAGTCTAAACAACTCTAAACAAAACCTCCCAAGACTGGAGTCAACATGGTCACGAGCATCTACGAAATAAAACTAACTCTCCTAATTGTTTTAACTAAGTCTAGGAATGCAATGCTAAAACTAAATAAGGAAGGGAAATGGAGAAGTTGTGGACGCTGGACAGCTACCTCGAAATCCCGTAAACTGCTGCTACGAACAAGGACAGCTACTGCTCCGGACCGTCACCTGAATCTGTGCACAGAGGCACAGAGAGTCTTTATGAGTACGCCAACTCAGTAGTAATAAAAATAAATAACAATTTGAGAAACATAAAACACACAACAAAGATACACCAATTCACAAAATAAAAACAGTACAACACCAAGTCACCATAAAATATTCATCAAGTACATAAGTTTGAAAACCAAATTTCCAGAAATCCTTTGAAACAAGTATAATTTCAGTATATCTCACTAAAAACTCTCAATAAAAACCAGTTTGAAAATCTAAGTAAATCATAGTTTGAAAACTCAGTAAAAATCATCATAAATCTGCCCCTCGGGCCATAATCATTTCTCGTAGCAATTTCTTTCAGTATTAGCCCATCAGGCAACCTCACAATCACTTTGCCCATCAGGCAACCTCACAGTCACTCTGCCCATCAGGCAACCACACAGTCAGTCTGCCCATCAGGCAACCTCACAGTCACTCTGCCCATCAGGAAACCTCACAATCACTCAGCATAAGCCCTGTGGTCATCACTCATTAGGTACATGCGCTCACTGAGGGTGTGTACAGACTACGGAGGGGCTCCTACATCCCAAGCGCTATAACAAGCCACATCATGGCATAAATCACACACAATATAGGCCCGTAGCCTCACTCATATCATATCATCCTCACAATATAGGCCCGCAGCCTCACTCAGTCAGACACTCTCATCATGCCCTTCAGGCCATAAATATACCGGGTTCTCGACCCAAAAATAGTGTTTCATTTTTCAAGAAATAGTATCAAAATACTCTGAGTATCAAAACAATTTATCGAGAAAAGACTGAGTGAAAATCATAACATATCAGTGAGGAAAATAGTAAAAACATCCCCCAAGGGGTAAACAAATCGGCACTAGGCCCCAAACATGGCTTACAGCCCAAATCATATCAAAATATAACAATACTATTAAGCATAGGCTTAAAAATCAATTTCGCAACTCAATAATTGCCTAAATAGGGAATATATTTCCAAAGTTTTAACCTTTGCATTCCATAACCCGTGAAAGGGTGCAGAGTTCGGGGTTTCATACACTCAGGACAGGATTTAAAGACATTACTTACCTCAAACTAGCCCGAAACCTATTCCGCAATACGCTTGCCTCTCGTATCAACCTCCAAGCGCTCCAAATCTATAAAGATCAGACCTTTATTGTAAAATTATGCTTAAGGAATGAATTCCAATTGAAAAATACCAATTTTAGCTAAAAACCCGACCCCCGGGCCCACGTCTCGAAACTCAAAAATTTTTATACCAAAATGTTCTCCATCATCTCACGAGTCTGTGAATATAAAGAATGCTAAAATCGGAGTTCGTTTGACCCCTCAAATCGACCCCTAAAGGTCTCATAATCTCAAACCCTAAACCCACCTTTTTCTACTGATTTTCATGAATTAAACACTGAGATTATGCTCCTTAATCACCTATAATCGAGTTTTAATGACCAAAATACTTACCTCTATGAAGAACACTGATTCCCTCTTCAAACATCGCCTCAAAAGCTCTCCTTCTGTACAAAAATGGTGTAAAAATATGTTAGGGTCGCGGAAGGTTTATTTTTATACTGCCCAGGTATTTATCCATAGCGATCGCGGGACCCACATCGCGATCGCGATTCACAATTCTTCTGCTGCCCAAAAATACTCTCCGCGGTCGCAATAAAGCCCACGCGATCGCGCTTCAATAGAACCTCAACCCACGCGATCGTAGTCTGGCTCACGCGATCGCGAAGAACAACTAACCCCGCTCCCCACGCACCTAGCTATCTCTACGCGATCGTGGACTAGGACTACGCGATCGCACTGCATAATCTCCTCACCTCACGCGATCGCGACCAGTCTTCAACGATCACAATGCACAAATATGACCGGGATCCAAATTGCTCTACGCGATCGCGGACCATTCCTCGCGATCGCAATGAACATTATTCTGCTGCACTTACACCAACAAAACAACAGATTTCCTAAGGCCAAAAATGCCCGTTAACCACCCGAAATCAATCCCGAGCCCCTCGAGACCCCAACCAAATTTACCAACATATCACATATGATCATTCAAACTTAGTTGCACCCTCGGAACACCAAAACTAACATCGAAACACCAAAAAAATTGGATTCAAGCCTAAGAACTTTGAAATTTCTAAAATCCACCAACGATGCCGAAACTATCCAAAACAACTCTGATTGACCTGAAATTTTGCGGACATATCCAAAATGACACTACGAACCCGTTCCAATTGTAGGAATTCCATTCCGACCCGATAGCCTATTTTTCACTACCGACCGGAAATCACCAAATCTAACTTTCGCCAATTCAAGCCTAATTCTACACCGGACGTCACAAAATTATTTTTAACACACTCCTAAGTCCCAAATCACCTAATGAAACTATCCGAGCCATAAAATTTGCATTCTGAGGTCGTTTACCAACAAGTCAACTCTCAGTTGACTTTTTCCAACTTTAAGGTTATTTTTAAAGATTAAGTGGCTAAATTCTCATTATAATCATTTCGATTTCAATACTACCAAATCTAAAACATCAAATACGGTATAACCAACCTATAGCAAGTCAATAACAGTAATTATAGTGCAGGTACTACGTAACGACAGACCGGGTCGTTACAGAGCATCAGAGGCCCGGTGGGTTAACGCAGCTTATGAAAATACCGATAAGGAAATGGGAAATGATCAACATGGACTTTGTGGTAGGATTACCTCGCACTCAGTGCAAGTTCGACTCAATTTGGGTAATAGTTGATCGACTCACGAAGTCGGCGCATTTCTTGCCAGTCAAGTCCACCGATATCGCGGAATAGTACGCTCAGTTGTATATTAGAGAAATAGTCAGACTCCATGGCACTCCAATTTCTATTATCTCAGATCGAGGAGTCCAGTTCACGGCCAACTTTTGGAGGAAATTTCAGCAAGGTTTGGGTATTCAGGTGAATCTCAGTACAACTTTCCACCCACATATGGACGGTCAAGCGGAGCGGACTATTCAGACGTTTAAAGATATGCTACGAGTTTGTGTATTAGATTTAAAGGGTAGCTGGGATGATCACTTGCCGCTTATAGAGTTTTCTTACAACAATAGTTTCCATACTAGTATTCAAATGGCCTCATTTGAGGCATTGTACGGAAGGAGGTGTAGGTCTCTGATCGGATGGTTCGAGGTTGGTGAGGCGGAACTGCTAGGACCGGATCTTATGCATCAAGCTATGGAAAACGTTAGAGTCATTCAGGAAAGGATGAAATTTGCTTAGAGTTGGCAGAAATCCTATGCGGATGTTCGTCGTAGAGATTTGGAGTTTCAAGTAGATGATTGGGTGTTCTTGAAGGTATCTCCCATGAAGGGAGTGATGCGGTTTGGGAAGAAAGGAAAATTGAGTCCGAGGTATGTCAGGCCATATCGAATCACTCAAAGGATAGGGCAAGTAGCGTATAGGGTGGAATTTCCCCCTGGAATGTCATTAGTGCATCTAGTGTTTCATGTGTCCATGTTAAAGAAGGTAATTGGAGATCCAACTACCATCGTGCTAGTTGAACCATTGAAATTAATGAAGAATTGTCATATAAAGAGGTTCTGGTTGCTATTCTTGATAGGCAAATCCGTAGATTGAGAAACAAAGAAATTGCTTCTGTTAAAGTGTTATGGTGAAGTTAGCAAGTCGAGGATGCCGCGTGGGAAGCGGAAAGTGAAATGAAAGAAAAATATCCCCATTTGTTTGAATAAGTCTAGTAGTGATCGTGAGAACTTCCATCTCTAAGCAAATACACCTTCCTGTTTAATTTTGTGCAAGAACACTTCACTCTCTTAATTGCCCTACTATTGTAACTCCTCAAGTTGTGCCTTATTTGTGCATATTGTGATTATTTGGGTAATGTGCAAACTCCTTGAAGTAAGATAAATTATGTGCAATTCATGTGGTAGTTAAATGATATGCAAGTTGTGGTGTTAACTGAATTATGTATAAGCATGTTGAAGTAATTGAATTGTATATGATTTGATGGGATAACTGAATTATGTGCAAACTGTTGGAGTAATTGAAAATGTGTGAAATTGGTTAACAATGTGTTTTTTTTGGGGGGGCTCTCTGACAGGTAGATAGGCCAAATTACAAAGGAAACTCTGGCAAAATTTTCAGAAAAATATCGGAGTTAGTGAAAATTGGGGGTTACCATATTGTGTTGTCCAAAATGAATTCCCCGATCCTCATTCGAGGACGAATGATTTTAAGTGGGGGAGGATGTAAAGACCCGTAAAATTTTATGTCTAAAATAATGCCCGAATAGGTCCGTGTGTTGTTATAACTGTAGAAATTCTTAAAAATGGACCTTTTTGAGTAAAAAGTACCCCGAGACTTAAAAGATAAAATTTTCCAGAATTGTGTTGTTATGCGACGCACTATGCGATCGCATAACAGGTATGCGGACCGCATAGTGGTCGCATACATGGACAGACTTCTGTCCAGTTTGAGGACAACTATGCGGCCCAAGATGCGATCGCATCTTGGAAATGCGGACCGCATAGCTGTCGCATTCTTGCACCTCCATTTTTGTGGAGGAGGTTATGTGATCGCATAACAGGTATGCGGACCGCATAATGGTGGCATACCTGGGCAGTCCGGTCTTAGTTTTGGCCCATTTTAGGGCCAACTATGCAACAGGAATGCGGACCGCATAGCAGGAATGCGATCGCATTCCTGACCGCATTTCCTGCTTCGGGGCTTGTTAAATTCTAATTTTGCACCCGACCCCCAGTTTAATAAAACACTACTCCCCTTCATTTTTAACATTTATCTGAACAAAAATAGAGAGAAGGGAGAGTGGGTTTAGTGAGGGAAAGTCTTCTTCTTCATCAAATTGGTCCATCATCTCTACTCAGGCCCATAAATTATCGAGTAATATTCACCTTCTTCATCACAAGAGGTAAGTCTTCACCCCCATTTCCCCAATTTCTCAGATTTTGGTTAAGAATAAAACACACATAGGTTGGTTCTTGAAAATAAAAGATAAGACTTGCATGCATGTGAATAATCTTCCATGACCTAGTAAAAGGAAGCTAGTTAGAGTAATCTTTCACTAAAAAGGGTTTAGTTAAGCTAAGGGAGCACATGGTGTTTGATAAAATGCTCAAATGAATTCAAGGTTCCTAATTCTAAGGTAAATGTGTCGCATTGTGAACTAGATTGACGGTGCTAGATGGTTCGGTGAATTGTGATAGATAATAATGGGGAATTTCGACTCGAGGTATGTATGGCTAACTTTAATCTTTGTAGAGTCACCTTGTGGTGTTCAAGAATTTGGTATGGGTTTATTGCTGAGTATATGTGAATCGATTGTCCGGCTATGTTGAGGTGTAAGATTTCATTTTCTGATTTTCTTAGTCGATTATCATGTTAAGTGAAATTGTGAAAGGTGATTTCGCGTGATTACTCTATCATGTGCAAGGTTGTTAAATGCTTGAATATGTTGGTATGAAAGAATGGTAACGAACCCAAATGTGTGAATGTATCTAAGTGCTAAGGGTTGTGTAACAAGTGATGAAAAAGGAGTTATGAGTTGATTTAATTGAACTAAATGACCATGGAAATACTGTACATGACTCATTGTTTGGCAAGATTTATTGTGGCTTGATCTCATACGGATTGTTGGATGTAATGAATTTATATTCTTGTTGATGAAAATCCTTATGATTAAATTAATGGTTGATAAAGACTATTGTGAACACATGATTGTTTGGTGGTTATGAAATTGTACTCTTGATGATATGAATCCTTGTAATTTAATTGTGGGCTGTTATTGTTGCTATGAAATGCGATTGTACAGTGTGATCGGGTTGCGCGCCGCAACAGGAGGAATAAGGGTGATATGTGAGAAGTAATAAGGGTGGAATATGATTATACGGTGGGATCGGGTTGCGCGCCGCAACAAAATGTAATAAGGCTGAAATGTGATTGTACGGTGGGATCGGGTTGCACGCCGCAACAGGAAGTAATAAGGGTGGATTGTTGAGAAATAATAAGGGTGGAATGTGATTCTGTTGAAATAAGAATCTGTGAAACCCTCAATTGTGTTTGCCTCTGTATCTCTGTGCAATACTTGTTGATTTCGTTGACTGCCTTCTATCTGTGCATTACTTGATTTTACTTAGAGTGAAGTTTGTTTATCCATACTAGTACTATTCAACGGTACTAACGTCCCTTTTGCCAGGGGCGCTACATCTTTTATATGGATGTAGGTGGTTCCATAGCAGGTAGTTCAGCCCGTCGCTAGTGGTGCCTCCTCTTCATCTCTTCAGCAGTTCTGGTGAGCCCCATTTCCTCCCGGGACCGTGTGTGTATTATATCATTTTCTTTTGCTTATGTTGTAAATAGGTATACTGGGGCCTTGTTGCCAGCAAGTTTATGTAAAACTCCTAGTACTCTTAGAGGCTCCGTAGACACTGTGTGGTTGTATATATGTATATTTTGGGCGGTAGTTGTACTCACTCGTACTTGTGGATCGCATAGGAAAGGTTGTATGTATTATATATATGTTTTTGGATTATCAAATGTTGAAAGTTAAAAGAGGAAGATGTACTTGTGTTGTAAATCATACTTTGTATCTAAATTGGTTAATTTTTTATGGAACAATGTATAATATGAACATGGGGTAATGCGTTGGGTAGGAAAGGCAATCCATGTCCGCTTGACTGGGTTCATCCGGTTAGGCGCCGGTCTCGTCCCTCGATTTTGGGGCGTGACAACCTACAAGACTAAATTGATTCATTATTAAATCAGAAAGTATATGACATTGAGTCAATAACTAAGAACAGACAAATGATAACAACAAACTTTAAATTAATAACTCGTACAATTTTATTAATAGTATCCGCATACGAGGCCTTGTAAACTCGATCAGATTTTCTTTTTCGTGTAGCCACAAAGATGTCCTTGCTTGATAGAGGCTCAGAAGTTTCTTTTTTTTTTTTTTCTGATTATATAAAAAGTGGTATAAAGTTAATAAGTTCATATTTAAAAGAATAATAAGAAAGAAAATATAAACCTCGCATATTCGAGCAAAACTTCTTTTGCCAGCAGTGTGTGGATATTTCAACTTTTTGCGATTCTCGGTATTGGTTTGGGACATTTTCTGCAAATCAGCCAATGACTATAGAGTTAAGTGATTTTTAATCAAACATAAACCAGACATTCTTAGCAAATCATGGGACCGTACTTAGTTTTACCTTGTAGGCATCAGAGTTCCAATAATTAAGAAGATCCCTAAATTGAGATTCAGAAACATCAACCGGCCTTTTCTCAATTTGAAGCTCGTCATTCTCATAGACTTTATAATTGTCGTTATATAATTGATTCTTATACTTTTTCCAAGCATTTTGAATTGAATCAAAAACCCACCTTTTTGAAGCATCAGGAATGACATATTTTCCCTACAAATTTGGTACAATTAGGTTAGTGTAAAAATATGAAATATCTACACAGAATATTGCGAACTTCAAACATTGATATATTTCCACATATCTTCTTTTGTTTGAAGTTTCCTCCAATTAAACACACTAAGAGGACAAAAGGTTGCATTCCTTGCCAATGTGCCGAGGAAGCTACCCAACTCTGCTACACCATCATCAGTAGGACCTATGGGTTGATTGTTCTCGTTTAGCACAATTAGCTTGCGCTCTTTCCTACCATGAACACTTGGCATCAGAGTTTTTCCTCTCTTTTTTTTCGGTTGAAGGACCTGCATTAATATTAAGTAAGAATAATCACCAAAAATTAATATTGTTTATTAATTTAACGAAATAAAATTTATACGTTCTTGCCTTGTTCCTCGGATTGCTCGTTTGTTTCATGATTGGAAGAATCCTCAAATTGTTCATGTACCGTTTGTGAAGTACGAGTGGTGGAATCCAGTGTCAGTTGTTGCAATTGTTCACGTACTTCTTGTGATGAAAGAGAGGTAGAGTTCAGTGACTTTTGTTGCACATGTTCATGTACAGTTTGTGTTGGAGGAGAAGCAGAAGGCTGAGGCAGTTGCAACAATTGTTCTTGCACTTGAGCTCCTAATGCATTTGATGCTTGTGATTTGTCCTTGTACTTGAACAACTCTTTATGTTTTCAACGGTGAATTTTTTTGGTTCAACAAAGATGCAAGTGATCCGGCTGCAATGCAATTTTTAGCTTTTTTATTTTTACTTGAGTGCCCTTCCTGATTCATGACTATTCAAATTCCTGTCAAATTCAGAAAATTAAATAAGAAATAAGTTTATTTGATATAAGTAATACTGGTATATAATTTGATGCTTGGAAGGAGCTAAAACAGAAATGATATATAAAAAATGATCTTCAAAAATGTAAAACATGTACACAATTCTAATCACCTTCTTTATTTCTCTAGAATACAACTCTTAACTTGCATCGAAATTCAAAGGCTTAATTTAGAGCTTCATTCTGTAGTATGTTTTGTCTTAGTTCAGATAAGGAAGTCCTAATTTTGTCTTTTTCCAACTGAGCTCTTTATGTTTTATGATGCGGGACCTAATGACCCTTGATTTTATTTGGTCTTTTCAAACAGGGGTTGAAACCATCACTTGAAAGACCCAACCTAACATTACGTGGATCTTTGGAGAAGTCGGGATGTAGAGAATCAAAATCCTTCCAAGCGTCTCCATCAGCAGGATGCCTCAAATTCCCATCATTAGGTCGTTCATTAGCATGCCATCTCATTGCAATAGTTGTTTCAGAACACATGGATATCATCTGAAGCCTAGGCTTCAAGGGAAAGTACCTTAATACCTTTGCAGACTTTTTCAATTCTAGAAGTTACGGAGCCTATGTAGAAGAAGCTGTAGAAGAGCACCACAATCAGATTGGCTTTTTTCTTGAGGAAGGTCCATCCGCTTTTGTTTTCGAATAAGACTAAGGCGTGAGCGAGGGTCTCTTTGTGGTGGTCTTTCACCATCTTCATACCTTTACACCAATAGTGTGGGCGGATCGTCCTGTACATCTTCGTGCTCCATGGGTGCAGGAAAAAAGGTGAGCTATGCGCCTCCTCCAAGATATCATGACACAGGTCACTGTCCTGAGGAACACATACTCGTCCCCGGAATAGAAGTGTGCCATCCTGGCGAACCAGAGATGTTTTTGCTGGTATTGACCCAGATTTAGATGCTCAAGTCGAATTTGGAGCATTCCAAAAACTTGGAGATCCAACTACAAAAAGACAGGCAGCCTGATACAACATTGCTTTGGTATCTTTCTTTCGCCCTTATTTTCTTTCTTTTACTTTTATTGACATAGGGTACCAGAAAAATCTTTATTTGAATCAACTTCGTTTTTACTCTTGTTCGTTCTTTATCCGGAAGATGATAAAAAAAAGGAATAAAAAGAAACAAACAGGTATGAAAGCTATAATTGTAAAACCACTTTGTGAAATAACTCCGATGAGANTTTCCAATCAAAATATTTTCTATCGAGATTTCTTTCTATATATAGAATATTGCCTTTTCTTAGATAATTATTGATATGAAGATTGCCGAGCATATCAAAAAAGTTGTGTTTGGACGTGTTGGAATTAGAAGAAATTTCGAGGTTCTTATTTACTTGAAAGGGTAATCTAGAAATAAAAGAGTCATTTTTATTTTCATAATTAATCGATTTATATGCTAAAAGATCATATCTATAACATTTTTGAAAATTATCTTTTTGGTTTGCTAATGAATAGAGTTCAGAATCATTTTCTTTTTTGTAATGAATTAACTGGTCTTTTTCATATGAATTCCATTTGTTTAAATTTCGATTTAAGGACCATCTCAAGTTAAATAAATAACAATAGCATTCAGTTGTCTTCACAACGGGGCAACAACCCTTATTTTGCCAACTGAGGCCGCGAGCTCTAATGTTTTTTTTGTTGGGACCACCAGATTGAAGGAAACCTCATGCTCGAATCATTGCTATTTGACTCGGAACTGTTCTGAAAAAGTTGAGGTATTTCGAATTGTTTGTTGACACGGACAAAGTCAGGGAAAAGGGCTTCGATCCATTATGATTCGGTTTCTTGGTATGGAGAGATCTCTGCCATAAAAGAGAGAGCTCCTAAGCCTTATTCTGCAGATCAAAGAGCGACGTAATTCCCCATTCATCCGAAATAGTATTTTAGTAAAGAAGAGAGGCATTCTGGGACTTTCTTCATCTTTGGATTCCTATCTAATGATCCCGGATGTAATCCTGGACGTGAAGAATAAAAGAAAAAGGGTTTTTCCTTGCTTGATTTTCAAATTTTCTTTGAAACCATTACTATTATTATAACAGTCCTATATTTAATAATGCCCGAACTCTTTCTTCTGTATCGAGGATCATCGAAATAACCAAGAATACTATTTCGACTGAACTTTAGCACTTGTATTAGTCAAGGAACGATTAGAACCTATTCATCTAGAACACCCACAAACAGAGCAATTATAGGCATTTGCATTGTCATTCGAAAATAGCATGCAATCATTAGGGCATGCATGTATTTTATCATAATGAAGACCCAAATCTTTTATCATATTTTTAGCTTTGTTGAAAGACTCTGGCAGCTTAGCAAGGGGAAATGCCTCTTTTAAAAACTCTAACAAGTCTGAAAAGGCTACATCACTCAACCCATGCAAAGACTTAAACAAGTACAACCGGATGGTGAAACTCAATTTACTGAAGTTTTCACACCCTGGATATAATTCTTGTTTCCCTTCCTCTAATAATTTAAAAAACCTCTTAGCATCTTCAGATAGAGACTCTCTCATCCCTTCTTCTTGTACCGGCTCATCTTCTATATTTCTAAATGTATCATGAAGTAATCCATCAATATCATCACGCATATTAGAACCTTCATCATTATTGCTTTGATGAGGTGCAATTCTAGAGGAAAATTCTTCACCATGGAAAACCCATTCGGTGTAACCATCAACAAAGCCATTAACGACCAAGTGATCCTCCACCACATTTCTATAATGCCAATAACGATTAATGTACTTTTAGCAAGGGCATAATATTTCATTTCCTTGTGAAGCTCGTTCAAATGCCTTATCAAGGAAATCATTCACTCCACGTATATACTCATCTGTCCATCTTAGGAGATGCATCCAACTTTTATCTACATTATCCATGAAATTCCTATACGACAAAAGTAATCAACAAAATTAACTCAATAAATAAAGGTACATACTAATTTGACAGTGACCAAAACTTAAAGGGGATGAAGTCAAAGAGTTACAAATAGTAAAGCAATTTTTGCACAGAAGAATTATAAAATCATTAGAGAATAGATCTGTAATCTAATAGTGCCTTAAATATTGTATTAATCTTAAATCTCAATCTGAGGCAGATTGAGGGAACAAGTTAAGACTGTTATTTGGATAATTAGATTCTCTTTTATGTTTGAAGTATCCTGCAGATTCTCTTCTCGAATGTTCAGTAATATGGTTTGATGTAATATGTATAATCAAAAATCGTTATTATCTTCCGATACTTGTTCACCTTGGGCATTAAAATTGAATCTGTGGAGCACTGTTGTGAAGCGAAGAAAAGCGACAACATTTAGGGCAGAAACTGGAAAAATTGGGCAGAATTTTTCTGAAAAAAATTCGCCAGCATTTCAGCATTTTTAGAACGTTTAGAAAGAAAAAGAAGAAGAAGAAGAAACTCACTGGATTCATTACTTTTTGGTACTCACCTCACTTATTTGTTATAGTCTATGGCCAAAGAGCTTAACGAACAAGGTAGTACTCAACAACCAATGTTACCTTCCCAGCATGTGTATGTACTGCTTCTTCAATCAATAAATTATTTTGCCTACTTGTAAAAAAACAGCTCTAGATGCTCAGGACTGAAAGAATATAATACAATTGAAAAAGGAGAAAAAAGAACACAACTACACATTAAGCTATTGCTCAACACAGATCAAGTAAATGCAGATAATAGTCACTTTGATGTTTATTAAATACATAATCTAAGTCCCAGTTGATTCATTTCATACACAAGATAAATTCAGGGATTGAAAACAAAAACCATGACAAGATTTAAAAAAGGAAAGCATATACTTATTTCCCCTATGGATCAATAAGTTATATCTACAATCTCGCATGTAAAGTTACAGTAGAAACTATTCATACAGGAGGTACCAAAAATGTATGCTCTACCATGAGTTGTCAAAGCCGAGTAGCGACTTAAGGTATTTTAACTTGTAACCATCATTTGCCAAAAAACAAAAGGCTGGGAATTCCTTTCTCGGAGTTTTCTATTACATTAATTCAAGGGGGAAGTATTTTTAGCTTAACACTTTCAAGTATAGGAACAATCACATTTTTTCAGGCTTGCTCATCCAATTTCAGAATAATTCCCAGAGAACAAGATACGTGTCACCAAATTATTTTGCCTACTTGTAAAAAAACAGCTCTAGATATGATAACAAGAAATTCAGAATGACTCAGTAAATATTACCTATAGACAAGAAGCTCCTTCTCGCTAATTATATATTCATCTTTGTGAACACCCAATTTTTGTCCCGCATGAAAATTACTCCTAAAAATAATTAAAAAATTAACTATTAATAAATTTTAGGAACTTTTCTTTATTTTGTTGAATTTCATGCATGTTTAATATTTTAAAATCATAGAAAATCATAAAAATTATCACATTTTTTCATTTCATGTAATCTTAGGTTTAATTCGCATTTTTAGAAATTAATTACCCTTTAATTGATAGATTAATATATAAAAGTCACTAAAAATATACATTAGCTTAATCAATTAGTTGAAATATTAATTAGGTCGTTTTGATAAAAGAAATTTAATTAGTAGTAAGATGACTATTTTTGAAAGATAAAATTTGCCCTTGTTTCAAATTGACCTAATTTCAGGGCCCAAAATCTCAAGCCCAACCAAATTTCCCACATTCCAACCCTAATCCCCTCCTCTATATAATAGAGACCTAAATTATGTACACTTGAACTCTAATCCCCTCCTCTATATATGCTACTGTCCTATATATGTACACTTGGTTTATACCATGCGATAGTATCACTAGAAACCTCTAGATAAGGCACAATTAAATTCCATAGTAGGTGATTTTACACAGTAATAAAAATTATAAAAGGCACTTCATTTTACTGCTATCTCACAGAATCCCTAAGGAGCGTGATTATTGAACATCGTAGTTTGCTTCATGCGTGATTAATAAATCATTGTGGCTATGGATACGGCTCCCGTGGCATGATCACGATACATAAGTCCAAGTTTGGGTGTGCATTTCATGTAACCCGACCACAACTTCGAACAATATTAAGATAAACACGTTGTGAATCATGGGTGCGATTCACGCGGCATGATTTGCGATGCGTACTAAATAATTAAAAGCGGCTAAAAAGTAAAATGCACAATAAGTCTTAAATATGTAATAAATCGGATAATTAGGCTAATTATTAATAGTTAAGCGACCGTGCTAAAACCACGGAACTCGGGAGTGCCTCACACCTTCTCCTGGGTTAACAGGATTCCTTACCTGAATTTCTGTATTTCGCATATGGGTGGCAAGTGGGCCGGGCCCGGGCCAAACGGGCCAAGTGGGCCGGGCTAAACGGGTCCGGACTATGCGGGCCTGGGTTATGCGGGCCCGGGCTAAATGGTCCCCGGCCAAACGGGCTAAATGTGTGGAACCGGCCCCGTACGGGCCTAATCCCACATGGGCCCGGGCTAAGTGGGTCGGCCCCGCGGGCCAAACGGGCCTAAACGGGTCCGGACTATTTTTTTATTTTTTTTTTATTTTTATGTAAGGCAATTTCTTGTAAATCTTGTGATATAAATCTTGTAATTCATATTTAAACACAAAAAATAGTAAGTTTCTTCAAATTAATAATAATAGTACTTCAAACTTGCACTAACATTGCATAATAAATTAATAGTACATCAAATTAATTTAACAAACTACAACATTAAGCATAATACGTCTAATAAAATTAAAATAACACAAGTTTGAATTAAACTTAAAATATTAGATACGAATGTCTTGAGGACGCGCTTGACAAGACTTGATTATATGCCTCCTTAAAGAGCATGTGCCCTCCACCTTTCGCCGAGTGAAGACAAACCCACAGTGCTTGCACAATATCGTATAAGTTTCTTCATTTTCGTCTACCAAATTATAGTGTTCCCGAACAAATGGGGTAATTCTAGAACCACCGGGTATGATTTAACTTGAATTGAGAATTTGAGTANCTATTTTTTAAACATGCCAAACGGCTAGTTTTTGAAATTATAGCCGTTGGCTATTTAAATTTTTTCTTTTTTTGTATTTCTATTATATTATCTAAGGCTATTTATTGTAAATTATTTTATATAATTATGACTTATGTCTTGTAATTCAAGTTTAAACACAAAAAAAATAGTAAAGAGATATTCAAACTTGCACTTATTGTAAATTATATTATATAAGTGTGATTCTAGAGTTACAAAATTTTTGTTATGTAATTATATTATATTATATAAGATAATTTATTGTAAATTATATTATATAATTATGACTTATGTCTTGTAATTCAAGTTTAAACACAAAAAAAATAGTAAAGAGATATTCAAACTTGCACTTATTGTAAATTATATTATATAAGTGTGATTCTAGAGTTACAAAAAATTTGTTATGTAATTATATTATATTATATAAGATAATTTATTGTAAATTATATTATATAATTATGACTTATGTATTATAATTCAAGTGTAAACACAAATATTCAAGGAAATGTCTTATAATTTTTATTAATACTATATTTAACAAAATGACAATATCTTTTTTAGTCTTCATCCCCCCAATGGAATGAGCACAGCTAAGGTACTAATACCACCATTAAAAGGGAAAAAAACTAATCAAGATGTGCCAAAATACAAGTTACATATTAATCTACATATTATCTCTAACAAATTTCATAAATCCTTCAAGGTTGGGAGGAATTTCCGTTGGTGGTGGCGGAAAAGAAGCTTGTTCATCACCGCTTCCGGGCGAAGCAGTATCCTCCGCAAGTTCCGCTAGCATTTCTTCATAAGCTTCGTCTATATCCGGTTGTGATTCAGCAAGTCCAAAATTTCTTTTTTCCGAACGGATCCAATCTCTGAAGAGTACTGATTTTTACAAGCTCTCCCTCATAGACGCTCTATGATCACCAATTTGAAGTCTCGCTTGGCTGAAAGCGCTCTCTGATGCCACTGTTGAAGCTTAAATACTTAAAATATCTAGAGCCATCCTTGAAAGAACCGGAAAGTGTTTTTCTTTGTCCTTCCACCATTCCAAAACATTGAAGGGGCTGTCTGGATTCTTTGATTCAAGTCCCTGCGACAAATAAACTTGAAGCTCATTTAGTTATGAACTATCACCAATATTATCAACTTGAGAACCCCTGAACCCCGTCCAAGAACTAAGTTCTTTAGCCCCGCAGATCTTTTAGGATCCTGCGAGCTATACGAGGTAGGAGTTGGAAAATTTGGTCTAGCATGATCTAATGCTACTTGATAAGCATTATAAATTATTTGAGCATTTATTTTAATTGACTCTTTTTCATCTTTTAGTGTACCAAATTCCTCAGGTGAAAGAGGTAAAGCATTATAAATAGTACTATACCAATAGTGAGGACCTCCTAATTTTATGGTAGGATTTAACATGGCTGCAATACCATAAAGAGGGGGGATAAGGAAAAGATATTTTTTAAACTTAATTTTCATATAACTAATAGAATTTTGGTAAACTACCCCACCCTCTGAAAATTGATTAAATAATTCTGCAAGTGCTGAAATATAAACTAAACAGTTAGAAATAGTAGCATAATATTGCCCAGATAATTCATTTGTTGCAACATGAAAATGTTCTAAAAAATCTAGAAGAATTTTAACATTAGCCCAATCTTGATTTGTAAGGTGATCATCATCATCATCATCATCATCACCACCAACACGAGCATTATACGTTGCGCTTATTGGGTTTCTATATTCATATGCAACAACTAAACTTTCATACAAGTAATTCCTTCTAGTCGGACAAGGTTTAGGAACCTTTCTTTCTCTAAGGACAAATTCATCACATTTTTTATAATATTCTCTAACTCTACTTCTACGGTTTGCATAAAAAAGCCAATGAAGAGCGAATTTAACCTTTGCAATTTCAGCATTTAAAGTTTTCAAACCATCACCGACGATTAAATGGTAAATATGACAAATACATCTAACATGGAAAATATTACTAAATGCAGGACTTAGTGTAGTTGTAAGATAGCCTATAGCATTAGTGTTACTAGAAGCATTATCCATTGAAACTGCCATTATTTTATATGTAATGCAAAAATATCTACAAATATCATGAGCTGTCTTAGCAATAAACTTACCTGTGTGACTAGAAGTAATTATTCTATAAGCAATAATGCGCTTTTGCATTATCCATTCCTCATCAACCCAATGAGTGGTAACAGTTAAATAATCACAGTCATTACCACTCTTACCAATATCAGTAGTAATAGAAATGCGATTACTAATATGAGTAAATAAAATTTGACCCGGTACTAGGTATTCATGTTTATATTTATAAATATCAGACTTTACGGTTGTGCGAGGCCATCCTTTATAAGTAGGATTAAAAATTCTTCTAATATAATGGACAAAGTGAGGGTTAGAGGGAAAACTATATGGTAAGCACATAACAGTAACCATTTTTGCCAATTCTTCACGATCTTTATTTGGATCGTAATATAAAATGCCACCGGTAACAGTGTTAATTCCCGGTTGAACTAGATTTGACCCGGTACTAGGGTTAACCTGAGTACCTACACTAGTCCCCTCTTGCTGAGCTTTCATTTGTTGAAATTTAATTTTAGCTTCAGGGTGTTTTAGTATGTGTCTACTCAAACTACCCGTACCGCCACGGTGGTCATTAAATTTATGAGACATCAACAGGCCACAAGTTTTACACTTAGCCTTATTTTGATCTCTTAGTTGAGTAAAAGAATGCCAAACAAGAGATGTTTCGGCCCGTTTACCACGTTGTCTACTAAAAGTAGGGGTTACTACAGGAGGGTCATCCGGGGCATCATTTGGATTATTATCAGTTTGGTTAATAACAGGACTAGTAGGTGTATCATCTAAATCGGGTTGAGTTCATCTAAATCAGGTTGAGTTTCATCTAAATCATCATTTTCATCGATAGTTGGATTACCATAAAGAGAATTCATATATTCATTATTTAATTGTGAACCTGGTGTAAGATCATGTATAAACTGACTATCGGTAAATTGAAAATAAGGGTTATCACTATCAAGAATAATAGGTGGGGGAGGACGGGTAACATGTCTACGTCGGGGAGCCGGGGGAGGAGTAGTAGCTTGGCCACTAGATTCACCGACTTTAGGTTTTTCCTTTCCCTTACTCTTAAAACCAAACATTCCTTTCAAAGTCAAGTCCATATTAATTATAATGAAAAACAAATTAAACAAACAAAACTATAATATTAAAACTTAGGAGTTGGAACGAGTTTACCGAATTGACGAACAACTTCTTGAAAATTGTATAATGTTGAAGACTTGAAGACTTTGAATACTTCAATTCACCAACTTCACAATTTTTCACAATTTGCAATAATAAAGTAAGCAATAATAGAAGAAAATTAGAGAGAGATTGATGATTTTGTGAGTAAAAATGAAAGAATGAGGGGGTATTTATAGTTGAGAAAAGGGTAAAAGTATAATATTAAAAAGTTTGGGGTTAAAACAAAGTTTGGTGGCCAAATGACTATTATTTAAAAAAGCCAAACGGCTATTTTAAGGGGCCAACGGTTATAATATAAAATTCTGACCGTTGGCCATTTTTTAAACAAAAAAAAAAAAAAAAAAAA
>ML291109.1:24060-35353 GCA_005239495.1 Nicotiana undulata | reverse complement strand
TTTTAAAAAAAAAAAAAAAAAAAAAAAAATTTGACCGTTGGGCCGCTTGGCCCAGCCCGGGCCCCCCAAGCCCGGACCCCTCACGGGTCGGCCCGTTTAGCCCGCGGGCCCGGCTCACCTGCCAGCCTTAGTTTCGCGGACTGTAAAACAGAGTCATCTCTTCCTCGATTTGGGATTTTGATAAACCGGTGACTTGGGACACTATAAATTATCTCAAGTGACGGCTCTGATTAAAATAATAATCTCATTTCGATAATGTCATTTTAATTGGAAAAACTCTCTTATCCCACCCCTATCGGGAAAAAGGAGGTGTGACAATCTTCATGTTCAATGCCTTTCTCAAGTGAGTCCGCAACCTGGTATAGAAAAGCTAATATTATTCACCGGTGAAATGATTTTTGAGATTGAAAGGTAAATACAGGCTACAAGAGCATGATACACAAATGCGACTCAATTCAAAAAGTATATACTCCACCTCGAGTTGTAAATACACATAACCAAACATGGGATAAAATAATCCTGCATTTTATCCCGGGATTGTTATCGATTATCAACCAACCAAATGACCCCTAAGGTGCTACCAATATACTAGTTAACACTCAGTTGCATTGCATTTCCGGTGTGAATTCCCAAAAAAGGAAGAGAACTAAGATTTTCTCTGAACATGGCACAAATACCCACCTCATTCTTTACTCAAAAAACATAAAAAGGAAGTGAAAGTCCAAGTCCTTATAGAAGTTAATGAGAAACTGATAAATCAAAAATTAATAATAACATATGTAGGAAAGTTCGCTTCCCTGTAAACATGTGAACATTTGAACTCCTCACCTTGTCTACAGAGTGCCTTGAGGTTTTGCAGATTTATTTCAAGCTACGAGGAGGTTCTACTGAATTGTTGAGCCATTGTATGAGCAGAGGAAAATTAGCTTCTAGATGAATTTTTATTAAAACCATTATCCAGACACCATTGCATTCCCATCACTGTTTTTATTGTCTTTGCTAGGTTGTTGGTTACTTCACCTAAAGGCTTAGCTAAAGCATGTATCAAGTTACCCTCAAAATCCACTAGGCTATTCTGGACTACTAAAAACCTTATTTCCTGTAGAGTCTCTCTTTGTTCAGAACTATTTGGCTAGTGGCAACTGTTATCTAGTAACATACAATCTTCTGAGGTTTGACATCTGATACAATAGAACATCACTGTATACAAAAAGTATCTGTTAGTTTATATAGTAATGTACCATCTCCCTCGGGCTTGATAGTTGAAAACCTTTGAGATCTGCATGCCTTTGTTAATTGTTTTATTAAGTAGTACTATTTAATACTCAAATAACTAAAAGTATATTTTACCTCCGGGAGGAGATTGGTTTCCAGTACTGACACATGAAATGCAGTAAACCTCTAGAGATAATCATCTAGTTATGCATAAAGTGAAGTATATAAAGTTTCCATGTTGAAAATATTTTGATAATTCCTTTAAAGTTATGGCCTCCAGTCCATTGCAGTTATTTATTGCAAGTAAATGTAGAAGCTGGACACTTGTGATTCAACATAGCAAGGACTTCCGTGTGTCAATGTTTAATTAAGAGCACAAAATCTTATGAACAACAAAGGAATGGAGCCTCATTTTAACTATGGTTTTCTTGTTTCCAGATCTGCGAAAAACTGAAAAGCTTCAGTTGCTCTCTTATACACAAAAGAAAGCCTAAAGCTTCTTTTTTTAAACTTCAACTGTTATAGAATACCACACAGAGACATTTATGGAAATTTTAAATCAAAACAAAATGAAACAGATTCTACCAACACCAGAGCACAAAATACTCAATATGTTACATTTAGTTCACTGTTTAACATCATGAGATTTACAACACTAATCCTAACATCCCAGCTCGTGCGCCCCAACAATATCCAATCTCTTGGATGGTATAATTTGGATAATGTCCAAATTGACTCACAAACGAGAAAATTACTAGTCCCTTCAAAGTTTAGACAAGCTGCATGCATTGTAGCTTTTGCCTTGAGTTATTAGCTTACACAAAATGTTTTCCGAGTTTGGTATATAACACTCGTCTGGTTTCAGAATGTCCTAAAGGAAGCTAGGTGAACTTTGAGCATTCTGTTTCGGATAATGTTTGCTTGTTAATCATGTTTCATGTACTAATCTTTTTATGTTCCAACGACACTAAAAGATTCAAACATTACCTGTTGTGTCTTGGCACTGCACTCAACGTATGCCACTGCACCTATTTGCTTTTTCAGCTCTTCGCCCTGTTATTTTAAAGGAGAAATAAAAGCTTTAACAAATTTGCAATATGAGAAAGAGTGATTAAAGACAAAAAATTTGATTGGATTTTCCCTTCTACATTATATGGTAATCTATTTTTGCTGGAGATGAAGTCTCAAAACAGACAACCTCAATAACTTAAAATTACGACCATTCGCATGTATAAACTGGTTAAATCAGCCCAAAACATATTTCTCGATTAAGAGCCAGAAAGTGCGGAAAAATAAAAAGTTCTAAAGAGTAGCTGAAAATTCACACAAAATCCCTAATTCAACTGGAAAAAACATAAGAAAACCCAAAAATAAGACCAGATTTCTCGATTAAGAGCTAGGAAGTGCAAAGAGAGGGAAAAAAAATCTTATTACCTTACTATTTGGGTCTTCAAATTGTTTCTCCTATCCTTCGTTTGTAACTTTTACACAAACAGTTGCACAAAACCCTTTGCACAAAACCTTAGTTTCTTTCTACACTTAATCAAATTAAACTCCAAAAATTCTAAATTAAAAGAGGGGTTTTCAGGGCAGAGAGATAGGGTATCAGAGTTTTCAGATGACTGTCCCGTATCGTCGGCGATATTGGATCGTACTGTCGGAGGAGAGGAAGAAGAAGTGTTGGAGAGAGAGAGAGAGATAGGGTATCGGGTCAGTGAAGTTGGAAAGAAGAAAATGGTTTACATTGGGGATATCGCGTATTAGGGGTGTATGAAAAAAATGTTTTTTATTTAATATATATTTAGGTTATTAATAATATATATTTAGGTTTAATAATAAATAAATAGGGGTTATATTTTGGCGGGTTTAACAAAATTCAGGGGGAAAAATAAGGAGGGAAAAATAACCGTTTCAATAGATAAGTATACTATAAAAGTGTTCCAGTAGATTATTTTATTGGGACGGTTATATAACCGTTGCGCCAGATATATCTATGGCAACCATTTTTTTACAATTACAACGGTTAAATAGTAAATTGTGTTGATATCACCTAAATGCTATGGTAACGGTTAAAACCGTTACTGTAGAGGTTTTACTGCAACGGTTATTGAACTGTTGCTAAAATACTGTTGCAATAGGCCCATTTTCTGGTAGTGAAGGCCAGTTGGGGAGGGGTCGCGTTTGCGAAGAGCCCGCACGTTCGCGTAGGGTAGGCCAGGCAAGCTTTCGTGTTCGCGAGGCTTGCATCTCGTTTGGGATGTGCATTTTTTAGAGCCTTGTCTACTTTGCCTTCGCGACCACAAGGGAACTGTCGCGATCGCGAAGAAGGATTCACAGGGAAGTAACGTGATTAATAACGAGACTTAGGCTCATTTTGTTCATTTTTCTCAACTTGTGGCCGATTTTAGAGCTCTTTGGAGAGGGTTTTTCACCTAGCACCTTGAGGTAAGTAATCTCTACACAATGTGGGTTTAATACATAGATTATGGGTAGATTTTAACATGTAAATTGTGGAAATTTTAGGATGTTGTTGAAAAACCTAGGTTTTGGTAAAAATGGGATTAGACCAAAAAAGGATCGTGGAATTGAGTAAAAATTATATATTTGTGTTCGTGAGGTTATGGGTAACATTTATTCACAAAACCTTTCGGAGTCCGAACACGTGGGCCCAAGGAATTTTAATAATCTTTCAAGTTGGGTTGGATAATTACTCTAATAGTTAAATTATGAAGTTTTTAGCATATATTGATTAGTTTGTACGACCTTTAGCTAGTTTCGGATTGCTTTGAACCGATTTGAGGCTTTTAGTGTGATTTGTGGACTGGGAAAAGGACTTGGAAGCGAGGTAAGGCTCTTGCTTAACCTTGTGAGATGGTATTATCCCCGTAAGTGTTTTACATTATTATTTTCTAATAATTGTGGGTGCTACGTACGCGTGATGTGACGAGAGTCCGTACGTAGATAAAAATCATGTTTATGACGTGTAGATTTAGGACTTTATCAAGCAGTACTTGTATTACTTGAATCCAACTTATTAGTTTAATTACTTGAATTTATAATTGAAATTGGATATAAGACTTTATGAGACCGAGTTTCATTACCTTGAGTTTTGGTGGAATTCTTGATTGTTAGCGAAAATTATGCCTTCTTTGAGTATTATTCCAACGTAGTAGTCGTTGATCGGAGTTTGTAAGTTTCTTTATTCTTGTGAATCGGGCAGAACACCTTGGTAATATATTTAGATGCATCCATGGTTAGTGCCGGTTGACCCTCGACAGTGTGCCACTATTCTTGATCGGGTCGTACGACCTCAGCATAAATCGTGTGTGGTGCTGCTAGGGTCCAATTATACTTGATATCTTTTTCCTGACTTGAGACTTGATAATTACTTGGTGGTTTTTTTAATGGTTAATATTGGCATGTGATACTTGGAGGTTTAAAATTGATATTATGTTAAAGAATTATTATTAATTGTTTCATATTCCATTGTTATTGTTTTACTTCATGCCTATTTATAATTCATGCACCTTATTTATTGACCTCTAGTAATTGTTGAAGTCGACCCCTCGTCACTACTTCTTCGAGGTTAGACTAGATACATACTTGGTACATATTGTTTATGTACTCACGCTACACTTCTACCCTAATCGTGCAGGATCTGAGGCAGGTGCATCTGGTGGCCAGTCACGCGCGTATCCCCGCTATCCGGAGACCTAGTGGTGAGTTGCTTCCCATGCTTCGTCCTGCAGCAACCGAATTATCCTTCTTGTTGTATTTACTTTTTTGTCTATCTTATTTCATAAAGTAGTTGTAGGAGGTTTTGTATATTCTACTAGTTCGCCCGTACACTTATGACATCGGGTTTTGGGAGTTGGCTAGTAGATATTTATGATCTTGTCTATTAATTATTACTTTTTCACTCTTATGATTTATTTAATGTTTTAAATCACCATGGTTAATTATTCTTGGTTTCTCTATTAAGTAAAAGTCATGAGTTTAAAATAATAAAATGAACAATTAAATGGATAGTTCTTTCGTTGGCTTGCCTAAACGCGACGTTGGGTGCCATCACAGCCTATAGTGGGAATTGGATCGTGACAGCTTGGTATCAGAGTACTAGGTTCACATAGGTCTCACAAGTTATGAGCAGGCCTAATAGAGTACTGTGAACCGGATGCGGAGACATCCCTACTTATCTTCATTTCCTGAGGCAGGTACTTATCTTTGTGCTAAGCATTTTTTTCCTATTCTCTCATAGATGGTGAGAACGCACACGTCAGATATACTCGATGGTAGAGGAGTTTCTCCTCTTATTGCTGGAGGCCGAGACAGAGGCCGAGGGAGGGCTCGAGCTCCTGTTAGAGGACGAGGGCGTCCTGGAGTTTCCCCCATTGTACCACCAGTAGATCCAGTGGAGGATCTTGCCATTAAGGAGTTTGATGAAGCCCTTGCAACTGATCCGACTCTCGGTAAATTTCATGATTGCACCAAGATTTCAGGAGGTCATGGGTCGTATGCTGCGGTTTATGGACTCTATGACGCAGGGTTTATTTATAGCAGACCTAACAACATTTCAACCGGGAGGGGGAGAACATACCCCTACCTCTCAGGCCCTAGGGCACGATGATGTTGTATATCAGACCCCAGGTGCACTACCTGCGGACGGGGCTCAACCAGTTACAACAGTTATTCTAGAGACAAAGCCAGCCGCGTACCTTGAGCAGCAAAAGTGGTTTGGCAGATGAACCGGGCTACATCCTATTGTATTTTATAGTGAGAAACATGAGGACCCGCAGGACTTTATTGATCATTGCAGAGACAAGCTGCACAATATGAGAGTATTTGACTCAAACGAGGTGGACTTTACCACATTTCAGTTGGAGGGCAAGGCCCACAGATAGTGGTAGTCTTATCTCTGTAGCAGGCTCACCTCCCTTTATTTGCGACCAGTTCAAACGTCTCTTTGTGGAGAGATATATACCACTCTTTCAAAGGGAAGAGTTGTGGGGTCAGCTTGAACGGCTCCAACAACGACAGATGTCGGTGTCCGATTATGAAGCAAGTTTCTCTGAGTTGTCTCACACGCACTTACGATACTCCCCACAGATGCAGAGAAAATATAGAGGTTTATTGCGGGCTTACATTATGGCATCCAGGTTATTATTGCCCGGGAGGTTGAGATGGGGGCTTCTTATGAGCAGGTTGTAGAGATAGCTTGGAGAATCGTGGGTATCCGTCAACAGGGTCGAGAGCATGCACCAAGGGACAAGCAGCCTCGATACTCGAGAGGATTCAGTGGTGCCCCGTATGGGGAAGAGGTCAGTTAGTGAGGGGCTAGTCTAGCAAGCCCACGTATTCAACCACACTGCCTTCACATGGTGCTCTAGTGCGGCCCTCTTTTAGCGCCATTCCCGAGAGTTCCTACCATCCAGCAGCTATTCATGGTTCTTCTAGTGGGTATTCAGGTCCCTAGGGTCAGTCATATTCCGCACCAAGAGGTTTCTATGAGTGCGGGGAGTTTGGTCATATGAGGATATTTTGCCCCAGACTTCAGGGCAAGGCAGTACAACAGGGCCATCGGCCCATGATCACCGCACCGCCTGCCTGGCCAGAGGTGGAGGGCAGGTAGGTAGCGGTTTCCCTAAAGGTAGAGGCCACCCAACTGGCGCTCCAACTAAGTTCTATGCCTTTCTAGTCAGACCAGATGATGTATCCTCAAATGTCGTGATCACATGTATTATTTTTATTTGCAGTACGGATAATTTGGTACTATTTGATCCAGGGTCTACATATATGTATGTGTTTCTCTATTTTCTCCTTATATGGATGTATCCCATGAGTCCATGGGTGCTCCTGCATATGTGTCCACGCCAGTGGGTGATTCTGTTTTTGTGGATCAAGTTTACCAGTTGTGTATTGTGACTTTCTATAATTATGAGACTAGAGCGAATCTTTTGTTGCTCGATATGACCGACTTTGAGGTCATCCTAGGGATGGATTAGTTGTCTCCGTATCATGATGTTATAGATTGCAATTCCAATACCGTTACCTTGGCGATGCAGAGTTGCCTAGATTGGAGTGGAGGGGTTCATCTATCGGTACATCTAGTCGGGTTATATCTTTCTTGAAAGCTCATACATGGTCGAGAAGGGTTGTTTGGCCTATCTGTATTATATTCAGGATATTGCTACAGAGACTCCCACAATTGATTTAGTGCCCTTGGTGCGGGAGTTCTCCAATGTGTTTCCTTTTGATATGCCACCATATCGTGATATCGATTTCAGTATTTGTTGGCGCCAGGTACCCAGCCTATCTTTATTCTGTTATATCGCTTGGCTCCAAAAGAGTGAAGGAGTTGAAGGAACAACTTGAGTAGTTGCTCACGAGGGGTTCATCAGTTCAAGTGTGTCACCTTGGGGTGCACTGATATTGTTTGTGAAAAAGAAGGATAAGAGTATGCAGATGTGCATTGATTACCGCTAGTTGAACGAAGTTACCATTAAGAACAAGTACCCATTGCCGCCCATTGATGATTTGTTTGACCAGCTACAGGGTGCCTGCGTGTTCTCTAAGATCAACTTTAGTTCTGGGCATCATGAGCAGAAGATTTATACTTCAGATGTTCCAAAGACGACTTTCCGTACTAGATATAAGAATTGTGAGTTTCTAGTGATATCCTTCAAATTGACTAACGCCCCGATCGCGTTTATGAATTTGATGAACCAGGAGTGCAGGACATATCTTGACTCAATTTTCATTGTCTTCATTGATGACATATTGATCTACTCCCGTACTATGGAGGAGCACAAGCAGCATTTGAGAGTTGTGCTACAGAACTTGTGGGAATAGAAGCTATATGCTAAGTTCTCCAAGTGAGAGTTCTAGTTAGATTCTGTGACATTCTTGGGTCATGTGGTATCATGTGAGGGTATTAAGGTAGGTATCAGGTGAGGGTATTAAGGTAGATTCTAGGACGATCGAGGCAGTTCAGAGTTGGCCTCGTCCTACCATAATGACTGGGATTAGAAGTTTCTTGGGGTTAGCAAGTTATTGTCATTGGTTTGTGGAGGGCTTCTCGTCTATCGCGGCACCTTTGAATAGATTGACCCATAAGGGTTCTCGGTTCAGATGGTCCTATGATTGCGAGGCGAGCTTTCATAAGCTCAAGACCGCATTGACTACAACACCGGTGTTAGTGTTGCCCTCCAGTTCAGGGATGTATACTGTGTATTGCGACACTTCATGTGTTGTATTGGGTTGTGTATTTATTCATGAAGGTCAGGTTATTGCATACGATTCACGTCAGCTGAAACCCTACGAGAAGAATTACCATGTTCATGATATGGAGTTGGTTGTGATGGTTCATGTTGACAAGATCTGGAGGCCTTTCCTTTATGGGATGTCCTATAAGGTTTACACCGATCATCGTAGTTTGCAACATTTGTTTAAGTAGATGGATCTTAATTTGAGGCACCGGAGGTGGCTTGAGTTGCTGAAGGATTAGGAAATTACTACCCTTCATCATCGGGGCAAGGTGAATGTGGTTGTAGATGCCTTGAGCAGAAAGGCCGAGAGTAAGGGTAGTTTGGCATTCATTTAAGCAGAGGAGATACCATTGGATTCGTACATTCATTACTTAGCTAACAGACTTGTGCGGTTGGATATTTCAAAGCCCAGTCAAGTTCTTGCATGTGTTGTGGCTCAGTCTTTTTTATTCGAGCGGATCTAGGCTCATCGGTACGATGATCCGCACTTGCTAGTTCTTAGAGAGACGCTGCTATAGGGTGGCTCCAAGGAGGTTACTATCGGTGATGATGCTGTTCTACGACTCCGGGGTCGCTTGTGTATTCCTAATGTTGATGGCTTGAGGGAGATGATTCTAGAGGAGGCACACAGTTCACGATATTCTGCTCACCCGAGTGCTACGAAGATGTATCGCGACCTAAGGCAGCATTACTGGTGGCGGCATATGAAAGACATAGTTTAGTATGTGGGGATATGTCAAAATTGCTAACTGGTTAAGTATGAACACTAGAGGCCAGGAGGCCTACTTCAACCGATGGTTATACCGGAGTAGAAGTGGGAGCACATCACTATGGACTTCGTAGTGGGGTTGACACGGACGTGATGAAATATGATGTCGTTTGGGTCATTGCCAACAGACTGACCAAGTCGCCGCACTTTATTCCGGTTGTGAATACGTACTCTTCAGAGAGAGAGGTTAGCCCATATTCATACTCAGGAGATTTTCCGGTTGCATGGTGTGCTTATTTCCATCATTTTAGATAGAGGCCCTCAGTTCACTTTGCATTTCTGAAGAGCAGTATAGAGAGAGTTGGGTACCCGGTAGAGCTCAGCACAACCTTTTATCTGCAAACTGATAGGCAGTGGAAGCGGACAGTTCAAATTATGGAGGATATGGTTAGAGCGTGTGTGATTGACTTCAGAGGACAAGCAGATCGATTCTTGCCTTTAGCTGAGTTTTCTTATTACAAAAGTTATCAGTCCAGCGTCGAGATGGCTCCGTTTGAGGCTTTATATGGTCGGTGATGTCGTTCCCCGATCAGGTGGTTTGAGCCCGGCATGGATAGGTTATATGGCAGTGAGTTAGTGAAAGATGCCTTGGAGAAGGTAAAGTTTATTCAGGAGCAACTTCGCACAACACCGTCCAGACATAAGAGTTACGCGGATCAGAAAGCGTGTGATTCATCATTTATGGTGGGCGAGAAACTTCTCTTGAAGGTCTCGCCGATGAAGGGTATCATGAGGTTCGGGAAGAAGGGCAAGCTGAGTCCGAGGTTTATTGGCTCATTCGAGGTGTTGAGGCGAGTTAGGGAGGTTTCTAATGAGCTTGCTTTGCCTCCCAGTCTATCGGTAGTTCATCCAGTCTTCCATGTGTCTATGATTTGGAAGTACCATGTTGATAGTTCGCATGTGTTAGATTATAGCACATTTCAGCTAGACGAGAGCTTGGGTTAAGAGGAGGAACTTGTTGCCACTATTGACAGGTAGGTTCTCCAGTTGAGGTCTAAGAAGATTTTTGAGGTAAAGGTCCAGTGGAAGGGTCAACTAGTCGAGGAGGTGACTGGGAGATTGAGGAGGACATGCGGAGCATATATCCACACTTATTCAGCACTTCAAGTATGATTCTAAACTCGTTCGAGGACAAAAGTTTGTTTAAGAGGTGGAGAATATAACGATCCAGCCAGTCGTTTTGCTTTCTAAATTCTCGTTTCCCTAATTAAGACTCCATGTATGTTCTTTTAGTGTTTTATGACTTGCCAGAATGGTTGGTTTGGTTTTGGAAGGGTTCGGGTTGAAATCGCAACACTTAGTTCCTTAATAGTGATTTAATGGTTCCAATAGGTTCGTATGATGATTTTGGACTTGGGTGTGTGTTCGGATCGAGTTTCGGGGGTGCTCCGAGAGCGTTTTGGCGCTTAATGTTGAAAGTTGGCGCATTAAAGGTTTTCAACTTTTTTAAGTAGACTTTGGTGTTAGTGATGTCCATTTGGGATACCGAGCCTGGGAATAGGTTCGTATGGTGATTTAAGACTTGTACGTAATATTTGACGTCATTCCGAGTTATCTAAGTATGATTTGTCACGTTTGGAGCTAGTTGAAGAAGTTTGAAGTTCATAAGTTGATTATTTGGTTTTGCAGTGCGATTCTTAGTTTCGATTTTGTTTTTTGCATTTCGGTGGTTTGAGCAGGTGCATATTATGTTTATCGACTTGTTGATGCACTTGATGGGGTCCCGGGTGGCTTGGGTAAGTTTTGGATCACCCGGAATTAAGTTCAAATTTTTGCTATTTGCTATTATAGTTTCCTTCTTCGCAAACGCGGAGAAGTCCTCGCATTCGCGATGAAGTAATTGGGATAAGGGAAATTTCATTCTTTATGTTCGCAAAAAAGAGCTCCCAATCGCCATGCTCTGGGCCACTGTTCATCCCATTCACGTACGTGGGCATGCATTCGCGTAGGGTAAAGCCAGTTGGGGGGGGGGGGGGGGGGGGGGTTTTGGGTTTTGGTTTCCCAAAAGGCCCCCCCCTTTTTTGTTTTTTGTCTTTTTAACCCC
>ML291109.1:0-23940 GCA_005239495.1 Nicotiana undulata | reverse complement strand
GGGGGGGGGGGGGGGGCAGGTTGTTGGTCTTCGTGTTCGCAAAGAGCCCCTCGCTTTCATGTATCGTAGGTCAGGCAAGACTTCGTGTCCGCGAGGCGTGCATCGCATTCGCGATGTGCAATTTATAAAGCCTTGGCTGCTTTGCCTTCGCGATCACGAAGAAGGATTCACTAGACAATAACTTGGCTAAAAATGGGACTTAGGCTCATTTTTGCTCATTTCTCTCAACTTGTCGCCAATTTTAGAGCTCTTTGGAGAGGGTTTTTCACCTAGAACCTTGAGGTAAGTAATCTCTACATAATGTGAGTTTAATACATAGATTATGGGTAGATTTTAACATGTAAATTGTGAAAATTTTAGGATGTTGTTGAAAAACCTAGGTTTTGGTAAAAATGGGCTTAGACTGCAAAATTGATTGTGGAATTGAGTAGAAATTATATATTTGTGTTCGTGAGGTTATGGGTAATATTTATTAATGAAAATTTTTGGAGTCCGAACACGTGGGTCCATGGGTAAATTTTAGTAATCTTCCAAGTTGGGTTGGGTAATTACTCTAATAGTTAAATTATGATTTTTTTTAAAGGAAATATTGATTAGTTTGTACGACCTTTGGCTAGTTTCGGATTGCTTTGAACCGATTTAAGGCTTTTAGTGTGATTTTTGGACTGGGAAGAGGACTTGGAAGCGAGGTAAGTCTCTTGCCTAACCTTGTGAGAGGGTATTATCCCCGTAATGAGTAACATTTATTTAAGAAACATTTTGGAATCCGGGCACGTGGGCCAGGGGGTGAATTTAGGAATCTTCCAAATTGTGTTGGGTAATTACTCTAATGGATAAATTCTGAATTGTTTTAGCATATATTGATAAGTTTGTACAACCTTTGGCTAGTTTTGGATTTCTTGGCACCGATTTGAGGCTTTTAGGGTGATTTGTGGACCGGGAAAAGAGGACTTGGAAGCGAGGTAAGTCTCTTGCCTACCCTTGTGAGAGGAAATCATCACCATAAATGTTTTAAATTGTTATTTTCTAATAAATGATGGTGCAACATACGCGCGATGTGACAAGAGTCCATACGTAGCTAAAAATCACACTTATGTCTGGGTAAAGTTAGGACTTTACCATGCAATACTTGTATTACTTGAACCCAGCTTGTTTGTTTAATTACTTGAATTTGTGATTGAAATTTGATTTGGGACATTATGAGACCGAGCTTGATTACCTTGAGTTTTGGCGGAATTTTTTATTGTTAGCGAAAATTATGCCTTCTTTGAGTAATCGAGCTGAACGCCTCGGCAGTATATGTAGATGCATCTATGGTTCACGTCGGTCAACCCTCGACAATGTACACACTATTCTGAATCTGATCGTACGACCTCGGCATAAATCATGCGTGGTGTTGCTAGGGTCCGGTTATACTTGATATCTCTTTCTTGAATTGAGACTTGATAATTACTTGGTGGATTTTTTAATGGTTAATATTGGCATGTGATACTCAGAGGATTTAAATTGATATTATATTAGAGAATCATTATTTATTATTTCTTATCCTTGTTACTGTTGTACTTTATGCCTATTTATATTTCATGCACCTTATTTATTGACCTCTTGTAAGTGTCAAAGTCGACCCCTCCTTACTACTTCTTCGAGGTTAGACTAGATACTTATTGGGTACACGTTGTTTACGTACTCACGCTCACTTCTGCACTAATTGTGGAGAATCTAAGGAAAGTGCATCTGGTGGCCTGTAAGGCACGTATCCCTGCTACCCGGAGACCTAGTCGTGAGTTGTTTTCCATGCTCCGTTCTGCAGCACCCGAAGTTTCCTCCTTGTTGTATTTACTTTTCTGTCTATCTTACTTCAGAAAGTAATTGTAGGAGGTTTTGTATATTCTACTAGTTTTCTCGTGCACTTGTGACACCGGGTTTTGGGAGGTTCTAGTAGATATTTATGTTCTTGGCTTTTAATAATTACCTTTTCACTCTTATTCTTTATTTTATGTTTTACACCACCATGGTTAATTATTCTTGGTTTCTCTTTTAAGTAAAATTCATGACTTTAAAATAATAAGATGAACGATTAAATGGATAGTTCACCATTGGCTTGCCTAACAGCGACGTTGGCCGCAATCACGGCCTATAATGGCAATTAGGTCGTGACATCAAGGCTCTCAGCAATGCATATGTCTGAATTCTTTCAAAACCCATCAACATAATGAAATATTTCTCCGTCCCCATCACGATTGCTCTGTCGCTTAGTCAAGAAAGATTTCAGTTGACGAAGTCTCCATTTAGGTGATTCAAAAATTCTAGAAACAGCCTCTCTATTGTCATAAGGGGGTAAGATTTGCGTACACTTTACCCTCCACAGACACCACTTATGAGATTTTACTAGGTTTGTTATTATTGTTGTTGTCTTCTTGACCATGTAGTGTTCCCGAGTGCCTTATTCTCTCTTCATGACTGTAGATCATATTGATGGTGTTGCCGAAGTAATCGATAGTTGGCTCTCTTTGAAATAAGTGCTTCGTAGCCCATATTTTCAATAATAGGTTGCAACCTTTAAAGAAGTCATATCCCCTTGAACAAGTTGATAGTGTCCTGAACATAACTACCAATAGCATCGGGACAAGCGTGACCCGCAAATACCCCAGAATGCGGCCAAGACCATAGGTAGTACATTGATGTTGATCCATCCCCTTCCTCTATTGTCACGACCCCAAATCCTAACAGGCCGTGATGGCGCCTATCGTGGAACTAGGCTAGCCAACCATCACCTTACTATGCATTTGTTCAATTATAAGAGTTCACAATTTAATAATAAGCATGCAACCAAGCATAGAATAGTGTAATTTAGTCTTAGCGCCCCAATAATAGTCTAAACAAAACCTCCCAAGACTGGAGTCAATAGTCATGAACATCTAAGAGTAATAAAATCTAACTCTGCTAAAATTATAATATACGTCTCTGTATCAAATGCTAAAACTAAATAAGGAAGGAAAATGGATAAGCTGTGGACGCTGAACAGCTACCTCAAAATCCTGTGAACTGCTGCTAACGAACAAGGCAGCTACTGCTCCAAATCGGTACCTGGATTTGTGCACAGAGGCACAGGGAGTCTTTATGAGTACGCCAACTCAGTAGTAATAAAAATAAATCACAGTTTGAGAATTATGAAACACACAGTACAGATACACCAATTCACAAAAGCCAGTAAAACACCAAGTCACCAGATAGTATTCATCAAATACATGAGTTCAAAAATCAGTTTCCAGAAATCCTTTGAAACAAGTGTAATATTAGTATATCTCAGTAAACTTGTCAGTAAAAACTAGTTGAAAACGAAGTAAATCATAGTTCGAAAACTCAGTAAAATCATCATAAATCTGCCCCTCGGGCCAAAATCATTTCTCGTAACAGTTTCCCCTCAGGCCATTCTCTCCATCACGCAGTAACAGCCCTGCGGGCATCACTCATTATTAATCATCACTCAATAGGTACCTGCGCTCACTAGGGGTGTGTACAGACTCTGGAGGGGCTCCTACATCCGAAGCGCTATAACAACAAAAGGCCTGAAAGCCTCCTCACAATATAGGCCTGAAAGCCTCCTCACAATATAGGCCTGAAAGCCTCCCTCATAGAAGGCATGAAAGCCTCCTCACAATATAGGGTCTGAAAGCCTCACTCAGTAAGACACTCTCAATTTGCCCTTAGGCCTTAAACATACCAGGTTCTCGACCCAAAATAGTGTTTCATTTTTTAATAAATTGTATCAAAATACTCCGAGTGTCAAAACAGTTTACCAGGAAACGACTGAGTGTAAAATCATATCATATCTTTGAGGAAACATATAGTAAACACATCCCCCAAGGGGTAAACAGGTCGGCACTAGGCCCCAAACATGGCTTACAGCCCAAATCATATCAAGTATATATAGTAATACTGGAAATAAGCTTTAAAAAGTCGTTTCCCAACTCAATAGTCGCCTAAGTAAGGAATATATCTCCAAAGTTTCAACCTTTGCATTTCAAAACCCGTGAAAGGGTGCATAGCACGGTGTTTCATACCCTCAGGACAGGATTTAAAGACATTACTTACCTCAAAACTAGCCCGAAACTACTTCGCAATGCGTTTGCCTTTCGAATCAAATTCCGGATGCTCCAAATCTACCATTTTCAGATTTTTATCATCAAATTATGCTCGAGGAATAAATTCCAATTGAAAAATATCGAATTTAGCTCAAAAATCCGAATTCGGTCAAAACCCGACCCCCAGGACCACGTCCCGAAACTCAGAAAATTTTATACCAAAATGTTCTTCGTCCTCTCACAAGTCCGTACATATAAAGAACACCAAAATCGGAGTTCGTTTGACCCCTCAAATCTACCCCTAAAGGTCTCATAATCTCAAGCCCTAAACCCACCTTTTTCTACTGATTTTCATGAATTTAATACCAATGTTATGTTCTATAATCACCCATAAATGAGTTTTAAGGTCCAAAACACATACCTCTATGAAGGACACTGATTTCCCTCTTCAAAAATCGCCTCAAGAGCTCTTTGTCCGTACAAAAATGGTGTAAAAAGGGTTTAGATCGCGGAAGGGTTTTTAATTTAACTGCCCAGATGTTTGACCTCAGCGATCACGGTCAACGCCCTGCGATCGCACTGACCAGCCCCTTTTGACCTCCGCGATCGTGGTCATCACTCCGCGATCGCACAGCTCTGCTGCCCCTCTACTCCGCGATCGCATACCAGCGTTCGCGATCGCACAGAGCAAATTGTGCCTGCCCAAAATAACTCAACACGATCGCATTACTTCCCCCGCGATTGCAGTGAAGGAAATTGTTGTGCACAAAAACTAGAAAACCAGCTATGTATTGAAGTCCAAATGAGTCTGTTAATCACCCGAGATCAATCTCGAGCCCCTCGGGACCCCAACCAACTATACCAACACATCACATATGATCATTCAAACTTAGTTGCACTCTCAAAACACTAAAAGTAACATCAAAACACCAAATTTACATCGGATTCAAGCATAAGAGCTTTGATATTTCTAGAATCCACCAATGATGCTGAAACTATCCAAAACAACTCCGATTGACCTGAAATTTTGCAGACATATCCAAAATAACATTACGAACCTGTTCCGACCCCGTTAGCCTATTTTCCACTGCCAACCGGAAATCGCCAAAAACTAACTTTCGCCAATTCAAGTCTAATTCTACACCGGACATCACAAAATTATTCTGAACACACTCCTAAGTCCCAAATCACCTAACGAAGCTATCCGAGCCATAAAATTTGTATTCCGAGGTCGTTTACAATAAGTCAACTCTCAGTTGACTTTTCTAACTTCAAGGCTATTTTTAAAGACTAAGTGGCTAAACTCTCACTACAACCATTTCGATTCCAAGCCTATCAACTCTAACACATCAATAACGGTATAATCAATCTATAACCAGTCAAATGCAGTAAATATATTGTAGATTCTACGTAACGACAGACCGGGTTGTTACATCTATGGTATATACAAAAGTCCAACAATGCCAAAAAGAAGGTCAAGGGGTTAAGGTTCTCCCATGTTTCCCCGTCACAGTGAAATTTTTCATGATACAGATCATAGTTTTCTAGATGCACAAATCTATCGAACAACTGGTCTAGGTTTATCCACCCATCTTTGACATTCCTCAAGTTCCTGTTGCTCTTCAAACCCAATGCATATAGAAATCTATGAGGCGGCATAATGACTGGTAGTATGGGCTTTCATCCAGTGAAATGCAATTCAGTAAAGCTGGTAAATTCCTCGAGCACTGGTGTTAGTTCACAGTCAACAAACTTGAAAACCACTTTGGCCGGATCCCATAATTCTATCAACAACCTGGTAAGCACTCTATCAGATCGGACGTTCATCAATGCAGTAAACACTCCAAGATGCGTCCTAATTTCATCTCTGTATCCTCGTCGGGTATTTCTCCACTATTGTTTCAGCTTGTGGGGCGCTCTCATAACCATGTTAATTTTAGGGATATTGTGGTTTATTTCCATTTGAAAGGGAGAAAAGGCTGGGTAAGTGTTTTGCTCTGAATCCTAAGCGTCTTAATTTGGATTAATTTGTCATTTCACAAAAGGCATGGTGTTAGGTGCATGATCCGTTGAGATTAGGGAGACTTTTCTACATGTGAGTTAATGCCAAGGATTGATTCACCTAGGGTGTATAATGCATGACCTAAATTTACTAAGATTAAAGTGTTCCCTAACCTTCTGAGTGGGACTAAATAACTGTGAGACAGCATGTCAGCTGACCTCACAATGTCATTCTATGAAACTAGATAGTTTTGAAAAGAAGGTTCGTAGGGGTGAAAAGACAACTCCCGTGTGATTTGTATGTGATTGTATACGGCCAAGACTGGATAGGAAAACGTGGTGACAGTTTATAAGAGCAGTAACAAATAATTGTAATGAATCAGTGATAATATCAGGAATAAAGTTAGTAAGCACACAATTGCACATTATGTAAACATATAGATATATAGTGAAGCGGAATATAAATAAAGCCACATAATATTTAAGGATATACTAGGGTACCTATTAGTCTACAAAGATCATTATCTTAATGGTCCGCTAGACCAGTGAGAATCCGGGTAAGGGTTCTAGTTATTCTAAGGCGAAGGTGTTAAGCATCCCTTAAAATCTACCTTAAGTAGTTCCTTAAACTTAGGCTAAATGTGAGGAAATGAATTGTTTATATCCTAGTTCAATTAGTGATCAAGGTTGCCAAATAGGTCTATATAAAGGCCTTAACTAAATGATAAAATATTTTACCTTATCGAAAACCACTCGTTTTTTAAAGGTTTACCACTTTTAGAAATGGAAACGTTTGTTTTAAAGCTATGTTGTATGACTTGTGTTAAAAATAAGGGATTGTTTAAAACATGGGTCTATATTAATGCTTAACCTCTCATATGCCCCAAAATAACGTGCAGTTTAGTATACCTTAATTGTTTTCAAAACTAATTGGTATAAATCAAGTTGATTTTCTAAAGTGATTGTTGTCTTGTAAACATCCAAGTCTGATTTGCATTGTTCCATCAATTTTCTTTTCCGAAAACTGTTGATTTTGTGTAAAACAATTCATATGAAGACTTCTTCCAAAAATGTTTTCGCTTAAACCAATTGGATTCTTCAAATGCCTTTAGAAATAGATGAAGCTTGTTAGGTAGAAGTAAGTAAGCATAAGAACTTTATTGACAAGCAGTTGATGTATGTGTTCGAACTTGAAGATTTATTAACCTTATAAAGTGAATGGATATCTTAATTCCATTTACCTTTACGCTACTAGATTTATGCTAAGTTCTTATCTAGCAATTACAACGAAGGTAAAAGCATATACTATAAGCGTTAGTTGCACAATATAATACATAGAAACATGTTATCTATAACAGTAACATAAAGTGGAAGAGGGAATTGGACTCTGGGTTGGGATGACAGTTGGTCAGACCCAATCAGAATTCAAACGGAGGCAGGCTTCAGCGGACGACAAAGGAGGTGTTAAAAATAATAAACTTGTTTAGATTAGTTTACATTTGTTCACATGTGTCTAGACTTGTTTATATGTGTCCACATTTGTCTAGACTTGTCCACATTTGTCTAGACTTGTTCACACTAGTTCATGAATTAGTTTGATGGCAAGATACATGTATTAGAAGTGTGAATGTCTTTATGTAAGGTGTGAACTTGTGTGGACATAGTTAGTATATTTACATGCAGGTTAGGCTAGATACATGTATTAGTTCTCCTATAAATACCCATGTATGCTAGCCATTTGTAGTCAAGTCAAGTTGAATGAAAACCATCCTTGCTCCACCTCTCTTATAGTGAGTTTTGAGTGTTTGTGAGTTGTCTTGCTCTCCCAAATTTTTCCAACATTTGGTATCAGAGCCGGTGTGTTTGAAAGACAATTAAACTTGGAGGAAAATGACCAACAATAATGGTACTCCATTCCAAGTTCCCATGCTCACAAAAGAGAACTATGGAAGTTGGTGTATTTGGATGAAGGTCATGCTTGGTGCCTATGATGTTTGGGATCCGGTAGAGACCGGTGTTGATGAAGCGGAAGATGCCGTTGCCATGAAGAAGAAGGACCAAAAGGCACTTACTCTCATCCATCAAAGTTTGGATGACAAGATGTTTGAGAAGGTTGCAAATGTGTCAACCTCTAAGGAAGCATGGGATATTCTTCAAATCTCCTTTAAAGGTTTGGACAAAGTGAAAAAAGTTAGTCTCCAAACCTTAAGAGGAGAGTTTGAATCGTTGCATATGAAGGAATCCGAATCGGTTTCGGATTATATTTCAAGAGTTTTGGCTATTGTCAATCAAATGAAAAGATATGGTGAAGAGTTGCAAGATGATAGGATCATTGCAAAAATACTACGATCCCTTGATTCAAAATTTAATTATATTGTTGTTTCCATTGAAGAGTACAAAGACTTGGACACCATGACCGTAGAAGAACTTACGGGTTCTTTGCAAGAACATGAGGAAAAGTTGAAGAAATCGAAAGAAGAAACGGTGGAACAACCGTTGCAAGCAAAACTTTCTTTCAAGGAGAAAGATGAAAGGCGTGGCTCGAGCTCGCAACAAAGAGTTCGTGGACAAGGAAGGGGTCATGGTCGAGGAAGAGCTGGTAGTCAACCACCAAAAGAAAATAAAAGCAAAGACTCTAATCAAAGAAGAGGCCGTGGAAGAAGAAGAGGATGGAGGCAAAATCAAGGAAGGTATGACAAATCCAATATTGAATGTTACACTTGTCACAAATTTGGTCATTTTTCTTGGGAGTGTAAAGATAATATGGAAGAGAAAAATAATTTTGTGGAGAGCAAAAATGAAGATGACGATACCACTTTACTTCTCGCATGCAAAGGAGAAGAAAGTGTAGAAAAGAACCAATGGTACCTTGACTCCGGCGCAAGTAGCCATACTTGTGGAAAGAAGAATTTATTTGTGGAGCTTAAGGAGTTGAATGGTGGCACCATCACTATTGAAGACTCTTCACGAGTTAAAATCAAAGGAAAATGTACGATTTTAATTCGTTTGAAAGATGGAAGTCATCAATTAATTTCTAATGTTATGTATGTGCCGGAGATGAAAAGTAATATTCTAAGTTTGGGACAACTTTTGGAGAAAAATTATAACATTCATTTGAAAGATAAAAAGTTATTTATGAGAGATGAAAAAGGAAGATTGTTAGTCAAGGTTCCTATGGCTAATAATAAGATGTTTGTTTTGAATCTTCAATGTGTTGTTCCAAGATGTTTGCTTTCATGTTCCAAAGATTCATCTTGGCTTTGGCATATGAGATTTTGTCATTTGAATTTTGATAGCCTAAAGTTGATGAGCAAAAAGAGCATGGTCAATGGATTGCCAATAATTGATCATCCTAACCAGCTTTGTGAAGGATGTCTCCTTGGAAAGCAAGCAAGAAAAGGCTTTCCTAAAGAGTCTTTGACTAGAGCAAGATGTCCATTGGAGTTGATTCACATGGATGTGTGCGGACCAAATTTGGAATTTTAAAGGCTAGATTTAAGTTAGGAATCCTGGAAATTAAGCTAAGTAGGTTAGAAATCACTTACCCAAATTACCCAGGTGCAAAAGTCCTCAAAGATCGCCTCTCCCGAGCTCTCAAATTCAATAATGGTGAAAATAACATAAACCCTCGGATTTGGGTCTTTAAAAGACCGCCCAGGTATTCTTCTATGCGATCGCGTACAAAGAGTCGCGATCGCGGAGAGTAATCTCACACGCACCAGAATTCCTCTTACGCGAACGCGGCTATGGGTCTGCGATCGCGCACCTTCACGACCCAGTGCTTCGCGATTGCGCTTGGGACCTTGCGACCGCACAGAACAAATATCGAAGCTCCCCCAAACCAAGGATACACTACGCGATCGCGACCCAGGACATGCGATCGCGAAGACTAAACTTCCAACACACTGCGATCGCAGAGAACAACTCCAGGCCTCTCCTCATTTACCTTATGCGATCGCGGAGGGAGATTTTCGATCGCAATGAACAAAAAGGCTGCTGGTGAAAAACCAGCAAAGAGTTTTAGGCCAAAAATGCCCGTTTGAACACCCGAAACACACCCGAGGCCTCTGGGACCTAAACCAAAACTACCAACCGACCCTAATACCTCATTCAAACTTGGTCGAGCCTTAAAAACACATCTCATAACATAAAAATTATCAAATATGTATAGATTCAAGCCTAGGAACTTATGAAATTTCTAAAATCCACATCCGATGCCGTAACACGTCTAAACTTATCCGAATGACCTCAAATTTTGCATACAGATCAAAAATGATATTACGGACCTGTTGACGCTTTCAGAATTCCATTCTGAGCCCGATATCAAAATTTCACCTATCGGCTGAAATCACCGAAATTCTAACTTTCGCCAATTCAAGCCTAAATCTACAACCGACCTCGAAAATACATTCCGAAAATGCTCCTAACCCCAAAATCACCCAACAGAGCTAACGGAGTCGACGGAATTCCATTCTGGATCCTTCTTCACACAGTTCAAGCTACGGCCTGATCTCAAAAGTAAAAATCCACATTTAAGGACTAAGTGTCCAAAATCACTCCGGATTTCACCACTCAACACTCCGACAAGTTTTAATAACATAAATAGACATGGGAGAAAAAATTATTAGGGGATCGGGGTGCTAACTCTCAAAACAACCGACCGGGTCGTTACACTTTTCACGACCCAAATTCCCAACCTTAGGGATCGTGATGGCGCCTAACACCACACTTGCTAGGCAAGCCAATGTTAGAGTTCGATTAGCTATTTACCTTTGATTATCTATTTAAAACATAACAAATAATTATAAAATAAACTTAAGCTACTGACTTTCAATAAATTCCAAACATAAAATAATAAATACTTAAATAAACCGAGCCACGAACTAATTATATAAGTAACTCTAGAACTACTCCAGGGCCTGGTGTCACAATTCACGAACTACTAAAGAATACTACAAATAATGGGCTGAAAGAAATAGTGTAACTGTTCTGAATATAATAAAACAATTTTATAAAAATAGGAGAAGACTCTCGGATATCTGCGAACGCCGGCAGTTGTACCTCGTGTCTCCAAATGAAATAGGGTGGTCGTCCTAGAATCCTCTACTGCTGAATGGTACCTGGATCTGTGCAAAAAGAGCACATAGTGTAGTATCAGTACAACCGACCCACGTACTGAGTAAGTGTCGAGCCTAACCTCGGCTAAGTATTGACGAGGCTAAGTCGGGCTTCAACAATATAACTGATAACAACAATAAATAATAAAGGCAGAAAGAAAATTAAACAAATGAATAAATAAAGGCTGCAACAAAATAAAATAATTCAGCTATAACCAATTCTCAAATAACTCTTCAAAATTCCAAACTTTAACTTTAAATAAAATAGTACAAAAATATTTAAAGAGTAGTAGTAAAATAGCCATTTCAACTATTCAAACTTTTATTTCCTTTTTCTTTAAAAAAAAATCAGTAAAATATAAATATAAATATCCTCCCTTATCACTCCTTGTTGCGGCGTGCAACCTGCTCCCACCTGTCCTCCCTTATTGCTCCTCCCTAAAATATCTCCCTTATTACTCCTGTTGCGGCGTGCAACCCGATCCCACCTGTCATCCCTTATCACTCCTTGTTGCGGCGTGCAACCCGCTCCCACCAGACATATCATATCATATTATTCAAAATTTCACAAATCAGGCCAAGCCTTTCACAATACTTTTGTTTCAACAATTATAAATAATAAACCGCATTTTTCTCATGACTTCATCAATAAACTCTCGACCATGAAACCAACAAGAAAATCAAAATATATGCATTTATTCCATAAAAACAATACCAAACCTCTCAGCCATATTTATATCACGAGATAGTCACAACAATAACTAACAACAATTCAACAAGGACAAATAGTCATTGAAACAATAATAAACATATAACAGTTAAGACAATGATCAAATAAGCGGGGAACGGGAAAGGGGATCATGTTTAACAAACAATTTGGGTGGTGCATAGATACTCGTCACCACACCTATACACCACACCCATGCAATTCACGTAGCAAACAAGTGGGGAGTCCTATTCCCTCAAGCTAAAGTTAGGCCAAACACTTACCTCAATTCCGCAGGCCACTCACAGCTCAATTATTGCTTTTCCTTTTGAATTCACCTCTAACTTGCTCGAATCTAATCAAAATTAACTTAATATCATTAACTAATGCTAAAGGAACTAACTTTATTGAAAAATATAATTTTTCCTAAGTTTTCTCAAAAAAGTGAAAACACGACCCCGGGCCCGCTTGGTCTAAACTCGGGGTTCGGACCAAACTACGTTTACCCATTCACCCACGAACCTAAATATGCTATTAGTTTTGAATCAGATCTTAATTTGATATAAAAATTTGATTTTTACAAAACTCCCTAATTCTACCAAAATCCAAGATTTTTACCATGAAAATTCTTTGTTTTTGCTTTAAAAGTGATGCAAAATAGTAAGGAATTGAAAGAACAAGGCTTGCAATTGATTACCTATGAATTGGGGATGAAGATTGTTGAAGAAAACTCGTTTTTAGGGCTCGAACCTCGAAAAATTGGAGAAGAAAGGGTTCTGCCCGATTTTAATTCGGTATTTATAATAGCTGGGCTGGGGCTATGTGCGATCGCATTAAATGGGTTGCGATCGCACAGGGTATAGGGGACTTGAGCAGTGCGCTCGCAGGGATGGGTGTGCGTTCTCACACTGTAGGGGGGCTAGGGCAGTGCGGTCGCGGGTGGGGGTGTGCGTTTGCACAGGGTAGGGGAGGTTAGCTGCTGCGATCGCGGGAAGAACTGTGCGGTCGCACAGTACAAATATGGATCCCCCTGAGCTTGCACTGTGCAATCGTGGATAGGGCCATGCGATCGCACAGTTGAAATTCCAGGCGCACCAGCAATGAAAAACCAGCAGTTCATTTAAGGTGAAAAACACCCCGTTGCCTATCCGAAACTCACCCGATCCCTCGGGGCTCTAAACAAATCATGCACGCAAGTCTAAAAACATCATACGGACTTGCTTGTGCGATAAAATCATGAAAATAACGTGTAAATTTCTTAATTAAACCTCAAAACTCATCATTTTCAACAAAAGCTCTTAAAGTTCATAATTTCTCAACCGGATGTCCGAATCATGTCAAACGAACTCCGTTTTTTACCAAATTTCACAGTTAACCTTTAAATATCATAATAAAGTTGTACCAGGCTTTGGAACCAAATTACGGACCCGATACGAAAGAGTTTTAGCATTATTTCATTTCTTTAATTCATGAACATTTCAGCAAAATAATTTCCTTCAAAAATTAATTTCTAAGGCTTGGGACCTCGGAATTCATTTTCGGGCATACGCCCGAGTCCCATATTTTACTGCGGACCTCCCGGGATCGTCGGAACATGGATCTGGGTATGGTTACTCAAAATGTTGACCAAAGTCAACTTTTATCAAATTTAAAATTCTAAAAATCACTATTTCTCATATTTTCACATAAAAGCTTTCCGGTTTCACGCCCGGACTGCGCACACAAATCGAGGTATTTAATTTTAGTCTTTTTATGGCTATTAAGCACTGAACGGAGTCTAATTTTCTAAAATGACCCATTGGGTCATCACAATGTCCACCTCTAAAACACATGTTCGTCCTCGAACGGACATAGAAAATCACCTGAAGTGGCGAACAAGTGTGGGTATCTACTTTGCATGTCTAACTCAGACTCCCAAGTAGTTGCCTCAACGGGCTGTCCTCTTCACTGCACTCGAACAAAAGGAAAACTTTTAGATATCAATTGGCGAACCTGCTGGTCTAAAATAGCTACCGACTCCTCCTCATAAGTTAAGTCTTTGTCCAATTGGACAGAGATGAAATCTAACACGTGGGACGGGTCACCATGATATTTCCGGAGCATAGACAAATGGAATACCAGATGAACTGAGGATAACCCTGGAGGCAATGCAAGTCTGTAAGCTACCTCCCCCACCTTATCAAGAATCTCAAACGGCCCGTTATACCTAGGGCTCAACTTGACCTTCGTCCCAAACCTCATAACACCCTTCATGGGCGACACACGAAGCAATACTCTCTCTCCAACCATGAATACTACATCACGAACCTTACGATCGGCATAACTCTTTTGCCTATACTGAGTTGCACGAAGTCTCTCCTGAATAATCTTGACCTTATCTAAGGCCTCCTGAACCAAGTCGGTACCCAACAACCGAGCCTCTCCTGGCTCAAACCGTCCAACTGGCGATCTGCACCGTCTACCATATAACGCCTCATACGGAGCCATCTGAATGCTTGACTGATAACTATTATTATAAGCAAACTCCGCTAACTGCAAGAACTGATCCCATGAACCTTCAAAATCAATAACACAAGCGCGGAGCATGTCCTCCAATATCTGAATGGTACCCTCGGACTGCCCGTCAGTCTGAGGGTGAAATGCTGTACTTAACTCCACTCGGGTACCCAACTCACGCTGAACTGCCCTCCAAAAGTGCGAAGTATACTGCGTACTCTGATCAGAAATGATAGACACGGGCACCCCATGAAGGCGAACAATCTCCCGAATATACAACTCAGCCAACCGCTTTGAAGTATAAGTACTAGCCACAGGAATGAAGTGTGCGGACTTAGTCAGCCTGTCCACAATAACCCAAACCGCATCGAATTTCCTCTGAGTCTGTGGGAGCCCAACAACAAAGTCCATAGTGATACGCTCGCACTTCCACTCAGGAATCTTTATCAGCTGAAGCAAACAAACAAGTCTTTGATGCTCATACTTTACCTGCTGACAATTTAAGCAACGAGCCATGTAAGACACAATGTCCTTTTTCATCCTTCTCCACCAATAATGTTGTTTCAAATCTGTGAGCCTCCTCAAGGATCAATTCACGGAGGCCATCAACATTAAGCACACACAACCTACATTGCATCCTCAAAACTCCATCATCTCCAACTATAACCTGTTTGGCATCGCCGTGACGAACCGTGTCCCTAAGGACCGCCAAATGTGGGTCATCATCATGCCGCTCCCGGATACGATCAATTAGAGAAGACCGAGCGACAGTATAAGCTAGGACACTTCTGGAAGAAATATCCAACCTCACGAACTGATTAGCCAAAGTGTGAATGTCTGAAGACAACGGTCTATTGCCAACTAGGATATACGCAAGACTTCCCATACTCACCGCCTTTCTACTCAATGCATCGGCCACCACATTGGCCTTCCCCAGGTGATACAATATAGTGACATCACAATCTTTTAGCAACTCTAACCACCTTCGCTGCCTCAAATTTAGATCTTTCTGCTTGAATAAGTACTAGAGGCTGCGATGGTCAGTAAAAATCTCACACGACACACCATAAAGGTAATGCCTCCAAATTTTCAAAGCATGTACAATAGTTGCCAACTCTAAATCATGAACAGGGTAATTCTTCTCATGAACTTTCAACTGACGAGACGCATACGCAATCACCCTGTCATCCTACATCAACACTGCTCCAAGGCCAACTCGAGAAGCATCACAATACACCATGAAAGAACCTGAATCTGATGGTAACACCAACACCGGTGCTAAAGTCAAGGCTGTCTTGAACTTTTGAAAGCTCGCCTCGCACTCATCTGACCATTTAAATGGGGCACCTTTCCGAGTCAATTTAGTCATTGGGGATGCTATGGATGAAAACCCCTCCACAAAACGACGGTAGTAACCGGCCAAACCCAAGAAACTCCTAATCTCCGTGGTTGTGGTGGGTCTAGGCCAGTTTTTGACTGCCTCTATCTTCTTAGGATCGACCTGAATACCCTCAGCTGATACGGTATAACCCAAAAAGGCTACTGAATCTAACCAGAACTCACATTTAGAAAACTTGGCATACAACTGATTATCCCTCAAAGTCCGTAGTGTTATACGGAGATGCTGCTCATGCTCTTCCCAGCTGCGGGAGTATATAAGAATGTCATCAATGAACACGATCACAAAACTTTAGCTTAAACTTGGGTTTATTTTTTGAAGGTGAAATCGGGGGTGTTTGAATGTTTCAAAAAATTCAAGAGCATGGTTGAAAAACAAGTGGCTATCAAATTAAGTCACTTAGGTCCGACAATTGTGGAGAATTCACCTCAAATGAATTCAAGGATTTTTGTGACAAGAATGGAATTCGTCATTTTTTTACGGTTCCAAGATCACCACAGCAAAATGGCATCGTAGAAAGGAAGAACCGAACGATTCTCAACATGGCAAGGAGTATGTTGAAAAGCAAAAATATGCCAAAGGAGTTTTGGGCTGAAGCTGTTACTTGTGCGGTGTACTTATCAAATCGATGTCACACCAAAAATGTTAGTTGCAAGACACCCCAAGAGGCTTGGAGTGGTTTCAAACCAAAAGTTGCTCACTTACGAGTTTTCGGAGCATTGCATATGCACATGTGTCGGATGAGAAGATATCAAAGCTTGATGACAAAAGTGAGAGGTATGTCTTTATTGGCTATGATCAAAGTTCTAAAGGTTATAAATTATATAACCCAAAAAATGGCAAAGTCACCATAAGACGAGATGTTGAGTTTGATGAAGATAGTGCTTGGGAATGGAAGACAAAAGAGAAAAATTACTCTTTTACTCCATTCTTTGAAGAAGATGCAGGGCAACCTATTACACCACTTTCAACACCTCCTCCACTAGCTCAAGAATCAGAGGAATCAAGTTCAAGTGAAAGGCCTCGCAAGACTAGAAGCTTGGGTGACTTGTATGAAAATACAGAAGTGATTAGAAATGACTTGTATGATTTAACTCACTTTTGTTTGTTGGTGGATAGTGATTGGGATGGTGATATTGATGACAGAAAGAGTACTACCGGGTTTGTCTACTTTCTTGGGGATTCTGCATTTACATGGAATTCTAAGAAACAACTAATTGTGACATTGTCAACTTGTGAAGCGGAGTATGTAGCAGCATGTTCTTGTGTTTGTCATGCAATTTGGCTAAGGAGTTTGTTGGTAGAACTTCACCAACCGCAAAAGGATGCTACAAAGATTTTTGTTGACAACAAGTCGGCTATAGAGTTGGTCAAGAATCTGGTATTCCATGAAAGGAGAAAGCATATTGATACAAGGTATCACTTTATTAGAGATTGTATATCTAATAAAGTTGTGGAGCTTGAGTATGTGAAGTCGCAGGATCAGATCGCGGATATTTTCACCAAGCCGTTGAAGACTCAATATTTTCGAAAGTTGAGGATGGGCTCTTGGAGTGATGAAACAAGTTTAAGGGGGGATGTTAAAAATATTAAACTTGTTTAGATTAGTTTACATTTGTCCACATATGTCTAGACTTGTTTACATGTGTCCACATTTGTCTAGATTTGTCCACATTTGTTTAGACTTGTTCGCACTAGTTCATGAATTAGTTTGATGGCAAGATACATGTATTAGAAGTGTGAATGTCTTTATGTAGGGTGTGAACTAGTGTGGACATAGTTAGTATATTCAAATGCAGGTTAGGCTAGATACATGTATTAGTTCTCCTATAAATACTCATGTATGCTAGCCATTTGTAGTCAAGTCAAGTTGAATGAAAATCATCCTTCCTCCACCTCTCTTATTGTGAGTTTTGAGTGTTTGTGAGTTGTCTTGTTCTCCCAAATTTTTCCAACAGGAGACAACCCAGTTCAATAAACTTGGGACTGAGTTCACGGTGAACTCAGCAGGTCTAGTGTTCATGCAAAGGAAAGGAGGAAAATCAATTAGCATTTGCATATGAGGCATAATACAGAATCATGAAAAAAGAAATAACAACATGATCTATAAAACAAGGCTAAGCCAAATTTATTTTTGACATTCCTATAAGAATTAGTCAAGGCCAATGGCCACTGGCTAGAATGAACCATATTCACCTACAACGTCACCCTACGAACCCTTGGCACTTTAGAGTTCGCAAGGGCCTCTAGGACCCCGAGCGGTTCTTGTGCCAAGGAGGGTTTCCTTGATGATGAAGTCAATATCACAACAGAAGTCATAGATAACTGAAACCTTACTCTTTCTTAGAGGTTTGGCACTAACCTTACTCTTTCTTAGAGGTTTGACACATAAATCTTAGGAGTCTTTACACAAACAAATTAGCCTAGGAGGCCCAAGCAGCAAGTTAATCACAACACAGAAGGTCTATGCAATGTCTTATATTATAAAAAATGACGTATTTAAGAACTCAATCAAATAAAGTACAACTTTCTCAAAACAAACTAGGCTTATTGATAGAATATCAAACAATCAGTTAGGTAAAATGACATAGATATTCAGGGTATTAACACATGCCTCTAATTTAATGCATTTTAAATAGTGAACACTGTTAGAGTACATGATGCAAGTATATATCATCACATACAAGACCTCAAAAGGTTTTCAGAAAACTTCAAAAGCTCATAGTCAACTCAAAATCATTGTACATGTCATGACACTTACATAATCTCCTTAGAAATCACTGTTTTAGTTAAAATAGATCAAAAGCATGTGACGGAATAAAGGTTGTTAATCAATTAGCCTTATAAGCATTCTCACTACATCAAAGACATTTTCAAGTTGTACAATATCATCCAAAACTTATCTAAGGTGTTAAGAAAGTTGGCAGAAAACATTCATGCAGGCTGCTTGTACTTATTCTCATGACTTTTTACAGAGGCCTAATACCTCATAAGAACATGATCAAGCATGGTTTTCTTTAAACAGGTTCAAATCATCAGAATAAAGCTATAGGATACCAAACCAAACTCAGAATAGTCTCTCGATAACAAGTGGACACACAGTCAAAAGGGCCTCTAGGACCCAAGGTAAAAAGGTGAATACCACCCTTGTAAATCTCGTTGTTGCCTGGATAACAGACCCAAGGTACTAGAACTATCTCTCTTGGAAATGACTTATGTATCATGCTTCATGTGTATCCCCTCGCTGAACTTGCACGTCAAGTATTTTATTTTCGTCCTACTCAACTCGAAACCTTTAAACTCCAGGGTTTGTCTCCAAACCTTTAGAGTATATTTCCACTTACTAATTTTTCCATAGGAGCTACAGGATAATTTATCGTGATAAAAGTAATTATTTTACTTGTTTCCTTGATAGCAAGGCATAAAAATAATACTAATTTTCATAAGATATTCTTACATAACTCTAAGGTCTTTCAGTGGGTTGGATTTGGGATCAACATATATATATGCTTAGAAAGTCATACATTGTATTTTTATTACAACTCAAAGACATTGTTTAATAATAGTTATATGATTTTTTAATAATATTTACTTATTAACATGGGAAACACATGCAATTCGCGTAATCTAAGACTAGTCTTAGGGTACGCGCATTGTGTGTGTCTCTATTCCAATGATTATAGAACTTTAAAAATTAAATAACTATTATATAATTTTTTTTGTTTGAGTTATATAATAAATGTTAACAAAAGTATAGTTTTTGAAAAATGATGAATGATGATCCTATTTAGCTAACTCAATAAAATAAAAAATTCTCCTTATAAGTCCTTAATCATCTCAATCAAGAAAAACTGATAAATGACAGTCTTTTCTTTTCACGACAGAAATACAATTGTTCTATTTCCTAAATTAATAAGAAGTACAATAGAAATTAGTTTCAACGGATTAGAAATGAATATTGCTATTTCAAATGTATTATATTCAGCTGCTATACTTTGTTTAATTTATTCTTTCTTCATTTTAAATGGAGTTTTCTTTCTTTATCCAAGCACATAACTATGCATCTGAATATTTCTGTTTACCCTAAAATTTAGATAACAATTAAACATATGTTGTGGTTTTAAGAATATGTGATTTCACTCAACACTAATTGATAAATACGAAGATAAATGACATAATTGAATTATAAGTGAATCAAACCAGCGTTCAGGTAGAACTTCAGCCCTCGAGTCGAGATACTCTCGAACTGATAAGTGAAAGAACAATAGGAAAATATAGTAAACTTATGAACAATAATGTAAGCGAGAAAGAAAAAATTGTATTGCTTTAATCTCCGTGAATAATGATTCCTTACAAATGAGTAGAACTCCCCTTTAAACAGTAGAGGAATTCTACTTATGGTATAACTCTAATTACAGAAAGAAATCACATAATTAGCTAATCAACCGCTTCTGATTTGATATGTTCCGAGGTTTACGCCGTGATCCTCGACCAATTACTTATATCTCGCTCTTCCGTTATTAGGCCATCTCCGATATCATTCGGTGTATGTCTCTCTTGGCTTTGATTGTTACCAACCTTGATCTCGAAAGAGACTTTGATCTCGAACTCGATACCTCAGCTTCTTGATTTAGTCAAAACCGACCTTCGATGCAACACTCCGATCTCGATCAGATAGTACAATCGGGTGACCCCGATTTCAACCGTATACAGATAGTCCCCTCGTTTCTTGGAGTGTAATGACAAGAAACGAATCGAGCCTTCGATTTTTTTTGGACCTCGACAAACTGTGACGTCATCCTCATGACGTAAGCGATGGAAGTGACCGAAATATCCCGTCGGTACAGTTCCCAAAATCATTAATGAGCGTCAGTTGGTGGTCGGCCACTAGTGTTGTTGAACCGTCGTCGTAAATCCATAAATAGGCCTTTTCCTCATTGAATCAAACTTTACTTTCACTTTCTTCTAATCTTCTAATTTTTTACCTCTCTCAAGTTCTTCTCTTCTATTATTCTTCAGGTTTCACCGCCAGTCTTCAAACACCAAATCTTACTACCTTCTTATTTCCTCAACACATAAAAATGGCAAAAATATCTAAAATAGTTCCTCAAAAAGAGAAAGCTTCTTCTTCACGGTTGGACGGTGACAAAACACCGGTGGATCCTTTTCCTAAGGAGTGTGTTCCTGGCCTGTGTATCCTAAAATCTGAATTTAAGATCGAGAAACCTTCCTCAGTCCCTGGTCGGTGCGATCATGTGTCGAGGTACATTGTCTCGATAACTGTGGGGTACCTCAAGAAGATCAAGAGAGATTGCATTTGGGGGGGATAAAGTGGTAGTGATTCCATCCCCTGAAGAAAGCATTACTACTTACGTGGAAGGGTATTTAAGTGTTTACACTTGCCCTTTCACATTGGGCCCTCTCGACCTAGTCATCAGTGACTTCAGCCGTCAATACTAGGTGACCTTAGGCCAAGCCCATCCTTCTTTTTGATGAATAGTCATCAAGCTTCGATTATTTACCAGCAAAGCCGAGGGGATGCCATTCACCCTCGACCACCTCATCGGGTTGTACAACCCCTGTATCTATCAAGGGTTGATAAAACTCCAGCGTCAGGCAACCAAGGTGTTGTTCTCGAGCATCGACGAGGACAAAGATCGAGGGTGGATGGGTAGGTTTGTTCGGAATAAGACCTACGACCTCATCCCGACAGAGAAGATGCCATTTTCTGAGAAATGAAACACGAAGTGTAAGTGTTATTCCACTGTTCATTTCCATGCATTGTTTTGTTCCTCTGCTCTATTAATGCCCTCTTTCAAGATGTAGCAGTTGCTTGGATGCCTCGAGAAATCCCCAACCTCGAGAGCTGGTTCTGAAAACTGGCCTCGACTTTTACTTACGTCGAGTGCTGTTGGCGAGATTTTGCAAAAGGTCAATTGGAGGAAAAGAACCATGGTAAGCTTCCTTTTTATATATATGATGGTCTGATAATATCTTTTTATACTTACCCAATTTCCTTGTGTGTAGGTCTGAGCAAGGATGCCGTCGTGAGGCCTCCGTCTGGTGAGGAGGAGGCTTTGGCTCTGGTTCCGAAACCGGCAAAGGATAATAAGATAAAAAGTCCTCGACCTCCGAGGACCCAAAGCCCAAAACGAAGAAGAGCTCGATTAGCAAATCGAGGATAGATGTTATTGCCCTCCCTTCCCTTGTAGTTCAGGAGCTAAGGGGGGAAGAAGAAGATGAAGATGGTGGCTCGATGTTTGTGACCCGAGCGAGAAAACCATCGAGGCATCCAAGGCCGCTGTCGGTGGCAGTTGGCGAGGCCCGCCTTGTGCTGAGGAGGCCTTTGAGAAGGATTCAGCCAAAGTCCCCGAATCGCCTAAAGTTGAGGTTGTTTCTCGTCAAACGGCGAGCATATCCGATGGGGCTGGTCCCGAAACCCCTCGAGTCGAAAAGAGCGCCCCAAGTGACTCACTTGGGGTAGTGACAGTAGGTCATTCTCCAACCCTTCCTGCCTTTTCAAAAGAGGCAATATCGGATGCTCAAGCTTTGAGGACCCCCGAACTAGACGGAGTCCCCGGTGGGGAGGATCCCTTTCGGGATTTCTTTACCGTGGTCGAGGATTATTCCTTTTACACCCCATGTTTTCGTACATGAGAGTACATCGTAAGTTAATTGATGTAAGCTCACGAATAATATTATATTTGATGGAATATATAAGTTAATCATATTACATTTGAGGTTACAAATATTTAAGATCATGAATAACGAGTGCCAAGAGGATTGGAAAGCTTAGAAGCTAAACCAACTGAAGAGAATAAGTTTCATCAAAAGTCGACGAGTTTGGAATGTTATAACATGTACTTTAGGGTGAGAATATAGTTAATTAAATTATAAGGACCCATATTCATGTATGTTGGTTCATGCCATAAGTTAATCGACATAAACAGGAGAAGATATTATCTTTGAGATGATAAAGAAGTTAATTCTATTGATCTTAAATGATACAAGAGTGTATAAGAGTGATTAACACGTATTAGAAGTTAAGTGAATCGAGGATGTTGTAACTCGTATTTTTGGATAAACCTAAGGCTGCTTGATATTCTCAAGAGGACATGTTTTAAGGTATTTGAATCATATAATATCCGTATCATAGTCTTGAAGTCAAACGAGTTATCAAACAAAAGTCGACAAGAGTTGTCGCAACTTAGGTTCATAGTGTTACTTAAACTTTAGGTCAAATGTTATTAAGCTTTTCTCCAAATCTACTATGAATTACAGGGTGATCTACCCATCAAATTGAAGATCTATGAGTCTAGTTTACAACTCATTAAACCGTTTATCAATACGACATCGGAGTAGAGAGATATAGACATTTTCGCGAGACTGCACAAGCTGCTAGGTGACAAGTAGGTGGGTCACCTACTTGGTTAAATGATAGCCCAAAAAGAGGCAATTTCGGGTCAGCCACAAAGCCCATTAAAAGGCTTATCTACTGCAGTATATACCCCATTATAACTCACAAATAACCAGACCTAAACCCCTGCAAACTTCCTCCCAAAAATCACCCACAAACCCTAATTGATTTTCCCTCTCTTTCAAGTTCAAATTGGGGGTAAACCCTAGAGTTTGAAGAACCAAGATAAGGGCTGAGTTACCCAGCAAGTAAGGTGAGTTTAATGCTCTCTTTCATCCATTTTTGTGCTGTAAATTCAAGGTAATTAGTTTTATACTTTTAAGAACTCACGGGACGGTGATCGGAAGCCGTGAGTTCGAGTTATTCACTTGTAGCGGACTGTTTTGAGGACTGTTTTATGTTGCTGTTGGGCTGCGTATTTTAATACTGTATTGTGGAGTTTTGGAGGAGGAAGGGTGTGGAAAAACACCATATAGATGTAGGATTGTGGGCTGGTCGTTCGTCGTAACATTTCCGGGTCGTTTGACACGACTACGGTGGTTGTCTTATGTGTGAAGTGATTAGGTTGTGTGTGGACTATTTTGGGAGGCTCAATATGATTATTATTGATGTTGTTTGGGCTGTTAGGTGATTGTTTTGACTTTTGTGAAGTCAATAAAATAGGGGAGGTGTTGTCCGTTTCATCGTAAAATAGGTTGTGGTCGATACATAATAGTTAT